>OZ024830.1:66417858-66482858 GCA_964016985.1 Anodontia alba | reverse complement strand
GCCTTGTTAAAGCGTTTTAGATCAAAAGATGATTTTGAGACTTGGGTTGAGACTAGATGAGACTTGGGTTCATTATTATGAGCCAGAGAATAAAGCTCAGAGTCTCAGAGCTCTGGTGAGCATAGTGGCCCATGGGCCTCTTGTATTAATGAGCAATCACATATCCCAGAATGCAATTATTGAATGTAAATGTGGAAATTATCGGATAGGAACATCAGTTTTCAGATATGCCTGTTCAATAGTAACGCAAACTTGATACAAAAATGGAAATTAGGACACAAACAAGAAATATTGAATAAAAAAGACAAAATATAATATAGAAACGATAATGTATCGGACATAAATAAAACAGTATAGAATCTCAAATTCAAATTGTAGGACAGCAATTAAAATTCAATCAATATGAATAAAAGGCATAGAAAAAAAAATGATCAAATATAGAATAGAAACGACAGGCAGGCAATAGAAATACATAAATATACAATATTAATGTATGAAAATTAAATTAATGAAATATCCAATTTTGCAACATATGTCATGCCTTAATTCTACATCTCTGTAAAATTTGAAACTTTGCTGCCAATAAGAACAGTGATCTGCTCCAGTGCAAAGTATTGAAATGTCTCTGTCAAAATAAGAAATAGGAAATAAATGTCCATAAATTACTCATAAATGAGTTAAAGCTGACATTAATTCAAAATTATTTGTATTTCAGCACCAACGGAACTCTCCTTAATTTGACCTACAGAATCACCAAAGAAAAGGTAATTGTTATTTCTTCTTGCCTGTTCAGCTAATTATCTGGGCACTCAGACCGATAAAACATACCCCATTATAAAAAAATATGTCATTGGGCACAAGTTTTCTCTTTGAAAAAAAGGGGGGCGGGGGCAAAAAAATTCATGCTCAACTGATAATTTAACCAGATGTTTTATGGTTACTGCCCTCAACTGTCATACATTAATGAATCTGTTTCACAACAGGTGGTATAACCAGAGTTACCTGGGGACTAATTTTTGTGTTGCCTGGGTAGCATGGCAGACACATAGGGATCATGTTGTTTGTCGGTTCAAACTTTGCAGAAATTTGTATCAGTGTAAAATAAAGGTCAAATTTAATATTGGTAATCAGCAACCAAATTTTGGCTGAGTTATGGCCCTGACTTACCGGTAGTTTTTGTTGCTCGTTTCCGCTCAGCAACTTTTGAAGGGATGCATTGATTTCATTTAAACTTTGCAGAATTTTATATCACTGTACAATACAGGTCAGATTCAATATTGGTAATCATCTCCCAAATTTTGGCTGAGTTATGGTCCTTTTTTGACTTAGTTTTTGTTGGTATGTTGATGTTGGTGTCCGATCAATGTTCTGAAGGGATGCATTTATTTATCAGAAATTTGCAGAAGGGTATGTCATTGTAAAATACAGGTCAAGTTTGATATTGGTAACCATCCACAAAATTTTGGCTGGGTTATGGCCATTTTTTTAGCTCACCTGAGCCGAAGGCTCAAGGTGAGCTATAGTGATCACCCACCGTCCGTCGTCGTTGTCGTCCGTCCATCCGTCCGTCCGTCCGTCTGTCCGTCCATCTGTCCACAATCTTTACACAACATCTCCTCCTAAACCACTGATTGGATTTTCACCAAACTTCACAGGAATAATCATTGGTTGGTCCTTTTTAAAATTGTTCAAATGGTTCCGGTCCATTGCATATCTAGGTCACAGGAGCTAAAAATAGAATTTTTAAATAAAAACTTAAAAAATCTTCTTGTCAGAAACCTATGGATCGATTTCAATATAATTTTGCAGAAATACTCCTTTGTAACCCTATCCATAATGACAAAAAACCTGCTACTTTGTAGCTGCTCCAATCTTTCTGAGATCAAGAATGGGATCTGACAGCTTCACAACATTATGACCTCCAAACAAAACAAATATCCGCAAGTTAATAAAGTGAAGTGTATCATAATGCATACCATATTTACATGCAGCTTAGCTGCCACATGCGTGTGTAGGTATATGAAGACTGGAAACCCCTAAAAGAGTAACAGAATGATCAGTCTTCACTGTTTGCTAATAGTTCAACCATTTGTCTTAAGGAATATCTATATCAGATAGGCTGACATACGTAAAATCGAATTGGATTCTTCCAATATATAGTGTGGGAGAGTTTATTCAGACTTTAATGGGTAACCCTTAAAATGCCAAGAAAACCTGCATCTGAAAATGTCGTCTGCTGAATATTCTTGCAAACTTTTCCTATCTATTTTTGCATACAGGCAAACAGTGTGATCTGGTGTAGCACAGTCTGATCTGGATCCACACTGTTTGCAAAAATGACTTAAAATCACAAGCAGACGACAAAGCAGATGACAGTTGTGGTGATTGGCAGTTTAAGGGTTAAAAATGTTTATCACAGGAGAAAAAGTCTTGATGATCTGAGTTATATTTTATTATCTTTCATTTGGATTCCTGAAATAACAAAATTTATCAGTTTGCAATGCATGTGTGCATGCAGTCTAGGCAATTTCATATAATAAAAATAAAATGGGTCTTGAACACTACTTGGATTTTATAAATTCTTTATAATTATTATGTGAAGAACCGTTCACAGGAGACCCACTTATAATATGCGATCATCGGAATTCTAGTCAGCCTATGCATTACCATTGTCTGATCACAGTCTGCTAACTGTGCTGCCTACAATCTAATCGAAGGCTCAAATGAATGTTGTGATTATACCGAGGGACATACAATTGTTGTTTTTCTGTCCTTCTATTAAACCTATCGTAAACTAGTTCGTCGATGGCGTGGTTCAAAGATTTTAAGAGCTGATAACTTCCACATCTTATGATGGATTAAGTTCATATTCGGTATGATAGACATTAGTCCAAAATTTTATGCAGTTTTATCCCCAGCCTCCACCACCCCCTACCTGACCTTGACTTATCACGGACTTAGAATTTGTATGTTTAAGTTTTGCATTTAAGCTTTTAGGACCACACTATTTCCAAACCATTGGCTGGATTTTGTTCATATATAGTGTGATAATTGCTACTGATCCAATATTTTATGCAGTAACCCACCTCTTTACATCACCTGAAGGTCAAGTTTATAGACTTAGAATGTTTTGTTTAAATTTGTATTAAACATTTAGGACCTCAATATTTGCAATCCATTGGATGGATTTTGTTCATATATAGTATGATTACAGATATTGGTCCAAACTTTTATCCATTACAATCCCCACCCACCTACCTGACTTCAAGGTCAAGGTCACAGACCTAGAACTTTCATGATTAAATTTTTCATTAAAGTTTTTAGGTCCACATTATTTCTGGTTCGTTGGATGTATGTTGTTCATTTATAGTATGATGAAAGATATTAATCCAAATGTTTATGCAGTTTCATCTCCATCCCACTACGTAACTTCAAGGTCAAGGTCAGTTTATGTTTATCTTTTGCGTTAAAGCTTTTAAGACCACATTATTTCCAAACCATTGGCTGGGTTTTGTTATATAAAGTTCAATGATAAATACTGGTCCAAACTTTTACGCAGTGCCATCCCCACTCCCTACGTTACCACAAGGCCAAGGTCAGAGACTTAGAATTTTTATGTTTAAGTTTTGCGTTAAACTTTTAGGACCACAGTATTTCCAATCGATCAGATGGATTTTGTTCATATATAGTAAGATGATAGATATTGGTCCAAAATTTTACGCAGTCATCACCATCCATCTACTTGCCCTTAAGGTCAATTTATTAACGTCCCAATCTTAGAATTTTTTATGTTTAAGTCTTTTTTTTTCATTAAAGTTCTTAGGACCACATTATTGCCAGTCCTTTGGATGTACTTTTGTTCGTATTAATATGATGAAAGATAATGGTCCTAAATTTTATGCAGTGTCATCCCCATCAACCTACCTGACCCCAAGATCAGGGTCACAGACTTAGAACTTTTATGTTTGTTTTATTTTTAAGTTTTATGGACCACATTATTTCCAAACCATTGGATGGATTTCGTTCATATATAATCTGACGATAGATATTAGTCCAGACTTTTACACAGTACCATCTCCACTCCTTTATATAACCTCAAGGTGAAGGTCATGGACTTAGAACTTTTATTTTAACATTTTAAATTAAAGTTTTTAGGTCCTCAGTATTTACAAACCCTGTAATGGATTTGGTTTATATCTGGTATGAAGATATATTTTGGTCCAAAACGCTATGCAGTACCATCTTGTATAGCAGGCACATTGTTTAGTTTCGTTTACTGGATGTGCAGGCGGATCTGTCCTGGCTGGAGAATAGTGCATATTTTTAATCCTGAATGTGCCATGCAAAGTTATAGCAGGGGACGTTCACGATTCATGAAATTGTTGGGCCGATTTAGCTAAAACTTCACTGAAAGCATTCTCTCAATCTTTTTCTCAAAATCTGTCTAAAAACATTTCAATGATATTTTACAGGGATGTTGTTTTGGCGACAAATAAACATTTTTATATATAATCACTATGGAAGCTGAGGACGAGGGTTGGGATCCCCTAAAGCTGATAAATAAAGGAATCAAATTTATTAATTTACCTAGTATCTTCAATGACATATACACAGCTTCATCAGTGCCTCATTATTTCGAAAAGAGGGAATTCCCAACTATTTCTTATATATAACAAGCCATAATCGATACATTTTTTTTAATTTCAATAAACTTGTGTCAGATCTTGACATTCATAATAACATCCCTGACAAATGAAATTGGAAAAACTCCACGTTTAATTATCCTGCAGCTGGACACATCACTACAGGAAATCTTAAAATCATTTCAGATTCAAGAATTCATTAAATAGTTTCTAAGAGTCCAAAATATGTCCTATTCGTATAGATTTTATTAAATGTAGGGTAGAAATAGATTCTGCATTGAACGGTTTCGGTAATCGATGATGTAAACAAGAACATGTTGAGCATATGCTTTAAAGGAATAGAAATGTTATCCATAAACTTATCAAATTTTATTCCAAAAATAATAATTTATTACCACCTAAACCTAAATCTACTTTCCGACATCTGACGCAGGGCATTCAAGAATTTCATAGAAAGCTTGCTTTGAGTCCAGCTAACAAGGCCGTAAACAACGTTGTCATTGTTTTACAGTTACATTATACTGATACATGAAGACTTAAATAGGAACTGAGCTGCACCAAGGCATAACAAGAGGCCTATGGGCCACAACACTCACCTGAGTTAACTGCTGTAAGTTAATCAGGTCATTTACTCATCATTCCCTATCAGCTTGTCAAGTTTCAAGGTAATGGCTTAAACAGTTTTTGAGATCTTGCTTACATGGTTAAAATGCTTAAAATTTCAAATAATCAAAAAAGGGGGATAAGATGAACATTTCTATGAAATCATTTTGAAATCAGGTCACTAGCCAAGGAGAAAATGTCGTTTAATGGTGTATTGTTTTTTTTTTTTTGGTTTTTTTTTTTTTTTTTTTTTTTGTTTTTTTTTTGTTGTTGTTGTTGTTTTTTTGTTCGTTTTTCGTTTTTTAGTTCTGGTGGCAAAAATGGCCAAGCGGAACTATTTTAACACAGTTTTGGTAAAGGGCCATAAGAGAAAGACTTTTCTGAAATCACTTTGAAATCAGGCCACTGGCCGCGCAGGAGATGTCTTTTAAAGGTTTTTTTTTTTATTTTTAGCTCTGGTCGCCATTTTGTTCAGCCAAAGATCATTTGAGGAACACTTCTGTGCAAATATTATGACATCGGGCCATTGTTCAAGGACGACATGTCGTTTGAAGATTTTCTATTTGTAGCTCTGGCGACCATCTTGTTCAATGGAGTAGAACCATTGAGGCCATCTTGGAATTCCCATCAACAAAATTTTAGTTTGTTCCTACAGAGCAAGTTTTGGCTCAAAGCGACCAAAGGTTTGGGATGAGATGTCGAAAATTGATTTTCAAGATGGTGGTTGTGGCTGCCATCTTGGGTTTTTTATCGGCTCATTAAGCTATTTTGTGTCTACTAGGCACCCTAATGCTCATCATCAAGATTCAATTCCACTGGATTATAGCGGAGATATCCAAGATATGAATTCTCAACATTTTTCCCCATAAACATGTATATGGCATAGGGAAGCAAATTTAACCTTGCCGTAAAAAGGTCAAATGTCAACATAGGACTATCAATTTTAGCAATTTTGGTAGATCTGCTGTAACCCATAATTTGTGCAAAGATTGATTCTGGAGAAGAAGATTTTAAAGGTTTTTACCATATATGGGAATGACAGCAGTTTTGATTAATGGACCACGACCATTTTAGCAATCTTTTGTTCTCCTGCCCCAAGAAGGCTCCAAATGAAATTTGAGCAACACTGACCCAGAAGCTTCAGAGGTGAAGTCATCTGAAATAATCACCATTTTTCCATACAAATGTACGGGGCTCATACATACGGAAGCAAACTTGACCTCACCGTAAAAAGGTCAAACGTCAATGTACGACTATCATTTTAGCAACTTTGGTAGACCTCCTGTTCCCGATGATTTGTGCAAAGAGTCAGCATGAAGACATCCTCTGTTCTGAAGAACAAGATTTTGAAAGGTTTTTAGCATATATGGACATGGCGGCAATCTTGGACGGCAACCATTTTAGCAATATTTCATTCCCCTGCCCCAGGGAGGCTTCAAATGAAATTTGAGCAAAATTGGCCCAGAGGCTCCAGAGGAGGTCATTTGAAATTCTCAACATTTTTCCCATACAGATGCATAGGGAAGCAAATTTGACCTTGCCGTGAAAAGGTCAAATGTCAACGTACAACCAATATTTTAAAACCTGATGATTTATGCTAAGGTATTCTTGCTTTTGGAGAAGAATATTTTTAAAGGTTTTTACCGTATATGTGCGTGGCGGCCATCTTGGTCAATGGACCGCGACCATTTTAGCAATCTTTCGTTCCCCACACCTAAGAAGGCCCCATATGAAATTTAAGCATTTATTGGTTCAGCGACTTCAGAGGAGAAATCATTTGAAAATGTTAACGGACGGATGCACGGACGGACGGACGACGGACCAAAAGTGTTCACTATAGCTCATCCTGAGCATAGCTCAGGTGAGCTAAAAAGAGACTTCCGAAGAAGAGAAGTCAGTTGTCTTTGGCCAGTGCAAGCTTCTTACGTTATATTGGTTACCTAAGTTTCATAAAAAAAATTAAAGCATAGTTTAACGCTAATTCAAGTTTTTGTACCGCTGCTGAACTTTCTAAACGATTAACTTCTTGCCTCACTGCTATTTAAACTCGTTGTGCGTTCAGTTTTTCAGCATATGTTTTTTCTACGTTTTATACAACTTTGCCCCACAGTTTAATCAAAGAAAGTTACAGAATTAATTGAGCCGTTTCTGATGACCAAAAACGGTTTAAACTTTGGTCTTGTCAAAATGTTTGTGATCATACCGTTTAGACAACGTTTCATTAGATTTAGCACTAAGTTATACAGACAAATTGTGGGAATTCCGATGTGGATTAAATGCGCTTCTCTTGTAGCAGATTTGTTTTGTTTTGTTATGAAAGAGAGTTAATGATGTCTCTTCCAGATGAACATCATTATTTAAGCTTTTCACTCAACTTCCAGATACTCGGACGACCTTTTGAATATCGACATTTCTTACTTCGAAGGTCACTCAAATTTATCGTAATGAACTAAAGTTGAAAAAAAAAAACTACTTCTATTGATATCAAGCCCCATTGTTAGATTTATAAATTTCTAACAGTAATGAAAATGTATTACAACCGCTTTGATTCTGATTTTGACATTGTTAATTTGCTGTTTTTGGATGGCGACGTTCCTCGTGTCCCTTCTTATGGTGTTTACGTTTTTTCTCAACTTATTCGATTTGCAAGAGTGTCTGAGTCATTCGTCTGACTTCAATGCTTGTAACTAAATTTTGACCGCCAAATTTCTCCAACAGGTGTATTGGTATCATAAACTTCGGAAAACTTTTTTTTCTAAATTCTATCATGTTGATTGGTCTAGAAACATTGCTGCTAATGGGTAAAGCATTTTTGCCTAATATACGGCGATAGTACATACTTCAAAAGACATAGACCATAGATACATACGTAATATATATGAATGGGAACTTGGGACTGGGGGTAGTGGGTGTTGGGGACATATTTTTATAACAACTTTTACATTATACATTCAATTTTGAGAAGGATAATTCAAGTCAGATATACCAGACACGCGTATTCACTGTATTCATTTAACCATAATTTCCAATCAATGTTGTGTTCTCGTCATTCTGATACAAGAAACATATCCCAATGGGAAAGGTAACAAAATGTAATTTCCATCGTTTTGAACAAGGTATTAATTTAGAAGTTTTTCGGGCGGGGTAAACACGACTGAATGATCTCCCCATAAAGCATAAAGCATACATTTTCCTTACTGCTATGATTCAAACATCGGACCACCTAAATATGTAAAACAAATGAATATTGTTATTTCTGTAATCTGGTTTTCAACACCTGAGCCAGTTTGGGAAAATTCTTGCCTAACTGCAATAGCTCCTGCAAATATTGGCAGGCAAACATTTTGCTGGGACTGGAAAGTCAGTTCAACCCAAACGTGGTTATATATATATATATATATATATATATATATATATATATATATATATATATATATATATATATATATATATATATAGGGAGGAATATGAAATACCACTGGGCTGAGTGAGGTTCGAACCCACGCCGGCTACGACAGCAGCATCTAGCCCTTCAGAGTCAGGAGACATATATATATATATATATATATATATATATATATATATATATATATATATATATATATATATATATATATATATATATATATATATATATATATATATATATATATATATATATATATATATATATATATACTGAAAGGAAAAAGAAACGCAGGGTAGAGTTTTTTCCTTCTTATTTTAACCATTTTTTACGGTGTTTACTATAGCCATACACTTTTACAAATTGTCCTGTGAATGTGAACCGCGGGTATACGAGTCTTTGGTCGATGTGCTCTCTACCCAGTATGTGAAATCATTCAACCGTGCACTACACAGTGCATTGCACGGACAATACGGAAAGCCAAAATTTCGTGCAAAACAAGCATGTTTAAACTTTCAGCACAAGATTTCCTCACACCATTTGGTACACTTCAACGATACACAACGCTCTTCGATTTTTTTACCGATTTTTCTTTTCATTTTTACGCTACTTTGAACTTTTTTTCAATCATGGTATGATTGACCGATGTTCAGAGGGGTAGGACAGTTGCGTTGCTGATGCAGGGTCAGAGGCAACAGCAAGTTGCCAATCATTTTGGGGTTAACGTCTCAACAATTGAACGTCTTGTTAGACGTTTAAGGGAGACAGGGCATTAAGCAGACCGACCGCGGTCTGGGCGTCCACGCGTGACGTCGCGACGTCAAGACAGGACAATCCGTCTGGCACATTTGCGGAATCGTCATCTCACTGCTACCGAAACTGCCCTTAATACAGTAGGTATGCATAATCGACAAATTTCTCCGAAGACTATTGGAAGTCGATTGCGTGAGATTGGTCTTCGAGCTCGTCGTCCATACGTTGGTCTGCCTCTGACCCAGGCACGTAGGTTGCGTCGTATGGCGTGGTTGACGGCGCATGCGCCCAGGCTATTTCCGATGAGGCAGTGGAGGAGTTCTTTTTACGGACGAGTCTAGGTTCACTCTCTATCGCGCAGATGGTCGACGTCGTGTGTACCGACGCCGCGGAGAACGCTTTGCCGACGCCTGTGTTGTCGAACGGGATCGGTTTGGGGGTGGCTCCGTTATGGTCTGGGGAGGCATTGCTCACGGGATAAAATCACAGTTGATTATTGTTGCGGGCAATATGACCGCAGTAAGGTATAGGGGTGAGATCTTGCGTCCTGTTGCAGTCCCGCTTGTGCAACAACGTAATCTGATTCTGCAGCAGGACAATGCCCGACCACATGTTGCCCGAGTTTGTCAGGATTTCCTGGCAAACAATAACATCGCACCACTAGCATGGCCAACGTACAGTCCAGATTTGACCCCAATAGAGCACATGTGGGATGAGCTGGACAGAAGGGTTAGGAAGCGCCGAAATCCCCCCGCAACTCTCGCACAACTAAGGAATGCGTTGATCGATGAATGGAATAACATCCCGATGCGAACTGTCAATGCTTTGGTTAACTCTATCCAAAGGAGAATAAGGGCAGCAACGGCAGCAAGAGGGGGGCACACCCGATATTGATTTTCAGTTTGATTTTGATTTCAAAATTTGGGGGATAGCTACCAATGAACTTCAATAACTCGAGACTTGTTGATCACAAACCAATGAAATTTGGAACTTTTGTTCCATACATGTACCTTTTTGTAATCATAGTAAAACATTTTACAAACTTTTTTCAAACTTGAATGAAATTTAGGAATAAAGTTTACCCTGCGTTTCTTTTTCCTTTCAGTATATATATATATTTTATATATTTTATATATATAAAAATGGTAAAATGCTTTATCTGAATCAAATTTATGTATAATTAAACAGCTATATATATATATATAGCTGTTTAATTATACATAAATTTGATTCAGATAAAGCATTTTACCATTTTTATATCTAATAAGTTTGTATCAACTCTGCCTATATGCAAGCAAAAAAGGCCCATACCAGCATGTGTGTTCGCAAAAGAAGAAATCTAGGATCTCTCCTTGCCCATAGATCACATCCTAAGAGGCCTATTATACAGCGCGCATGTTCATATGTTGCATACACAGGATTATGCAGCCTTTCAATTAGTGAAATGGCCAACATCAAGTGAATGGACCTGTGAATGGATTTGTGTGAAGTAAGTTCCTTGTTCTTTGTTCCTTGTTACTTATTCCTTGTTACTTGTTCCTTATTACTTATTCCTTTTTTTTTATTGCATATTCCTTGTTACTTATTGCCTGTTCCTTGTTATTTATTCCTTGTTACTTCTTCCTTGTTATTTGTTACATATTCCTTGTTCCTTAATACTTAATCAACGTTCCTTGTTACTTATTACTTGTTCCTTGTTACTTGTTCCTTCGTATTTATTCCTTGTTCTTTGTTACATATTCCTTGTTCCTTATTCCTTGTTACTTGTTTCTTGTTACTTATTCTTTGTTCCATGTCAAACCACATCTGCGCATCTGGGAGGCATTAGGGCGACGTGGAGATTCAGATTTGCTAAAATCGTTAGTGGCAGCTTTCTTGAAATTCTTCAAACGACATCGCGGAGGTATTTGGGGTATCATAGAAATTCAGAATTGCTAATATTGTTCTGTTCCGATATCCATGGCGGCTATCTGGAAATTCTTCAAACCACATCTCCTCCCAGACCGTAAGTCGGATTGAGCCGAACCTTGATGGGAGGCATCGGGATGACATGAAGACTCAGCATTGCTAAAATCGTTCCGTTCCAATATATAAGATGGCCGCCATCATGAAACTATTGAAATACCGTCAGTTTCAGAATCGCTAAAGGCAATCTGATTTAATAGCCAAGATGACCACCATGGCACAATGCAACATATCATGACCAGCTTAATCCAGGCTAGCGACTTCTGGCCCACTTGGGCCTCTAGTTCATTGTTACTTGTTCCTTATTACTTATTCCATGTTGCTTATTCCTTGTTCCTCATTACTTATTCCTTGAAACTTTTTCCTTTTTACTTATTCATCTTTCCTCAAAATTTACAAAAAAAATCCGATATTCAATATCTTCAAAATGATTCATAAGGTCCGAAAATAGGGATCCTTTGGAAGAAAGAAACGAAAATAGCAGCCTCAGTTATACTGAATTTGTTGATAAACATACGTACAAGACTACTAGCTCATTGTTTTACCTATATTCTATTTCTAAATAATCCAAATTCGCTGAAAGATCCAAAAACGACCACAGGGAGGCGCGCCATGCGAAAACATGTCTTCGGACATATACGGACACTGAAGACCCAGATCGGCCTGCGCATCCGCGTAGTCTGGTCAGAGTTTTCACTGTCCGCCAAAAAAATCAGTGGATACCATTACGAAAAAACGCCTTTTCAAATATATAGAAAATTTCACCTCCAAAAAACGGAAAATTTTTTAGATAAAAAAAACTTTGATATGTTTCATATTTCTGCTCAAAACATAGATTGTGGTACTCGTTAGAACCGCCTCGACGAGGCGGTTCTAACGAGTACCCACAATATATGTTTTTAGCAAAAGGTAAGAAAATAAAGCATACCCCTGTAAACCCCAGTTATACCATATAAAAGTGGGGTTTAAGGGGGTCAAAATTATATAGGTATATTTTCATGATGTAAAGAATGATTCAATGGAGAGCAAATGCCCGGATGAGACTTTGCGCATTTACAGAATGATTTGAATCCACCAATTTTGCACGTTCGAAGGTACGGTTTCGCTTGATCCGGCAAAGATAATACTATATCAAAACTAAGCGGAGATATTTAAATTCTGAAAAGAGGGATCTTTTGGAAGTGAGAATCGCTTAAAATAAACGAAAATAGCCAACTTGGTTTTACTGAGTGTGTCCTTGAACAGTGATATAATGTGCAATATTGCTCAAGCCTCCTGGTCCATAGTTATGCGAGATTCTATTTTCAAATTATTAAAATGGGCTCAGTGATTCCCAAGGAACCAGAAAATATAAACTACACAAAATTGAAATACCAGGAGACACTTAAACTTCAAAGTCTCTGTATGCTGGAGAAGTTGTAACTTAATACAAACCGAGCTTAGTGGACTACGGGACAGTTCATGTCAAGTATCTTGTTATACAACTTGGCGGAAAGCTAAATCCATACATACAACTCTTCATTTCAGCAATACCCATGGGCTTCTGAACGGAGTGCTCTTCTACCTCAGTTCTTTGGAAAGCTCCATTTCCAACAATAAGGGTGTCAGTTTATGTTTTTATCAACATATTTTATAGAAATTCCTTGTTTAATGCAAAAAAAGGGTTGACCCAGATCAGACGCCTCATTCTGCGACATCTGCTCTGGGTCTACACTTTTTGATGGCGCCCCCTTTATGTGACGCTGTGCATCAATGGGTTAATGCCCGAATATTTATATCTAGGCATAGATATCCCTATTCCGAAAACCACATACGATATATTTATTATTTATTGGTCTCATATGACCAAAGCATGGCATATAAAAAGACTTCTAACAATGAAAATAATCCTTGATGTTAGGTACACTAACTATAGTTAGAATTCTGAACCGAACATGCGCAAGTCCACAGTGCCAGGTCTCAAATGAAAGTTTATCAGCATATTTTGGTACTTTTGTGCCCTTGAACATATATACCCTCGGTAAAATGGAAATATAATAACAATAATAATAATCTATATAAGAAACCATTGGACCAAGTTCAATGTACTGCCAAGTGGCAGGAATGTTGCTTTATTGACCTTCAAGCCCACAAAATACTCAAAAAACATGACCACCAGGGTGTGGGGCTTATTTTCCGTATATATCTGTAATGAAAAGTTTAAAATTCTTCTTGTCAGTAACCACCTGACCAATTCAATACTACTTGGCAGGAATGTAGCTTTGGTGACCCTCTACCAAGATTGTTCAGGCAATCATGATTCGTCAAAAAACATGGCTGCTTGTGGGTGGGGCTTATTTTCTCTATATATCTAAATAGGAAACTTTAAAAATCTTCTTGTCAGAAACCACTGAACCGATGTCAGTGTAAGTTGGCAAGAATGTTTCTTTGGTGACCCTCTACCAAGTTTGTTCAAGCTGTCATGATTCGTCAAAAAACATGGCCGTTAGGGGGTGGGGCTTATTTTTACTATACAGCTATATAAAACACTTTCAAAATCTTTTTGTCAGAAACCACTGGACCAATTTCAATATAACTTGGCAGAAATGTTCCTTTGGTGACCCTCTTTTAAGATTCAATTCAAGCCGTATTGATGCATTAAGAAAACATGGCCGCTAGGGGCCATGTATAAATGTATACAAAAATCTTAGAGCAGTGAACTTGGGTGAAACTTCAACAGTAAATCTGTTTGCTCAGGTGAGCGATGAAGGACCATCATGGTCCTCTTGTTTTTACTTAGGTTTTTTGTTGTGGATTATGTACGGACACGCATCTTTGTGTGTTCCATAAGACACGCATCTTTGTGTGCTCCATAACTGAGTCCCTAAAATGTATTTTGAGTAGAACCTCGATACTCGAACGCTGATAACTCTTTTACCATGGCTAATTCGAGCACGTTTTTGAGTTCCTACAGAAGGACGTAATTTATCAGATAGATCAAGAGAACAAATATTTGGGGAAATTTTGTCATTTTGTCATGAAAATGTATGTTGAGTGTACTCATTAGAATTGCCTCATCGAGGCAATTCTTATGAGTACATTTAACATACAATTATTATATAGAAGATTGAAATGATTTCCCTTAATTATTCACCATTTGCTTCCTGGCCTAGCGCCAGGATTAACCCTCAATGGCTCGAACTACCCATATCTAGAATAAATTTTCATGGTCCCAAAGAGGTTTGAGCCATTGAGGTTTGACTATTTGGTAGGGATATAGAGGTGGACCAGTAGGCATGTCGTTAGCAAGAGAGACAACTCACTTTCTTTGTTATGAACTTCTCTCCCCTGGAGCTGAAATCTTGTACAGGTCATACTTCCCATACTGTTTTAGATAATTTGATATTATTCTACAGGGACATATATCAGGTCAAGTAGTTTGACGTGCCTCTGTAGCTTAGTGGATAGGAGAATTGAATCTTAATCCATTAGGGTTTTCACCGCTGTGGTTTGAGCCTTGCTCAGGTCACATTGGGAAAGCCAAGTTCTGCATACAGATGGTCAGGTGGTTTTTATCCCCCGCCCGATAGGATTGGTGGGTATAGCGATCCGCATGGCGTCCTTCTGTCAGTCCGTCCATTCGTAGATGCATCCTTGTGCTTTGATACCCTTAGACATATTTTGATACTATTTGGTAGGAATGTAGAGGAGGACCAGTAGGCGTGTCTCATGCAAAAGAGACAACTCTCACTGTCTTCGTTATGTAGTTATCTCTCCTGAAACCGAAATCTTGTGCAGGCCATAACTCCCACACTGTTTGAGATAATTTAATAATATTTGGTAGGGATGAAGAGGAGGACCAGCAGGCATGTCTCGTGCAAGAGAGTCAACTCTCACTTTATTCGTTATGTAGTTATCTCCCCTGAAGCAGCAATTAACCTTCATCCTTGTGTGCTCCATAACTTTGATACCATAGACATACTTTAATAATATTTGGTAGGAATGTAGAGGAGGACCAATAGGTATGTCGCATGCAAGAGAGACAGCTCTCACTGTCTTCGTTATATAGTTATCTCCTCTGAAGCCGAAAACTTGTGCAGGCCATAACTCCCTGACTGTGAGATAATATGATAATATTTGGTAGAGATGAAGAGGAGGACCAGTAGGCATGTCACATGCAAGAGAGACAATTCTCACTTTATTCTTTTTGTAGTTATCTCCCCTGAAGCAGAAATTGTACTCATCCTTGTGCGCTCCATAACTTTGATATCCTTAGTGATATTTGGTATAGGAATGAAGAGGAGGTGCAGTAGGTGTGCCGTGTGCAAGAGTGACAACTCTCACTGTCTTCGTTATATAAATATCTTCCCTGAAGCCGAAACCTTGTGCAGGCAGTATTTCCCATACTGTTTGAGATAATTTGATAAGGTTTGGTAGGGATGAAGAGGAGGATCAGTAGGCATGTCCTGTGCAAGGGAGAGAACTCTCACATTATTAGTTGTGTAGTTATCTCCCCTGAAGCTGAAATATTGTGCAGGCCCTTAGACATATTTGTAAATGTTTGGAGGACCAATAGGGGTGTTGTGTGCAAGAGAGACAACTCTTACTGTTTTTGTTATATAGTTATCTCCCCTGAAGCAGAAATATTGTGCAGGCTATGTTTGAGAAAATTTGATAATGTTTGGTAGGGATGAAGAAGAGGACCAGTAGGCTTGTCTCATGCAAGAGAGACAACTCTCACTTTGTTATATAGTTGTCTCCCCTGATGTGGAAATCTTGTGCAGGCCATAACTACCATACCGCTTGATATAATATAATAATATTTAGTAGAGATGAAGAGGAGGATCAATAAGCATGTCACATGCAAGAGAGACAACTCACGCTTTCTTCTTCATTATGTAGTTATCCCCCGTGAAGCCAAAATCTTGTGCACGCCAAAACTTTGATACCCTAAGACATATTTTGATAATGTTTTGTAGAAATAAAAGGGAGGACCAGTAGGTATGTCACATGCAAGAGAGACAACTCTCACTTTCTTCATTATGTAGTTTGCTCACCTAAAACCAAAATCTTGTGCACTCCATAACTTTGATACTCTTAGACATATTTTGATAATGTTTGGTAGAAAGATGGAATTGTAAACATGTCCCATGCAAGAAAACAACTCTCACTTACTTTGTTATATAGTTGTCACCCCTGAAGCCGAAATCTTGTGCAGGCCATAACGCCCATACTGTTTGATGATAATATTTTATAGAGATGAATATGATAATAATCTTGTGTAGAGATGAATATGAATAATCTTGTGCAGGCCATAACTCCCATACTGTTTGATAATATTTTGTAGAGATGAAGAGGAGAACCAGTAGGTGTGTCACATGCAAGAAAGACAACTCTCACTTTCTTCTTCATTATGAAGTTATCTCCCCTGAAGCCAAAATCTTGTGTGTTCCATAACTTTGATACCCTTAGACATGTTATGACAATATTTGGTGGAGCATTGGTATCGAACAGTAGGTGTGTCACATGCAAGAGAGACAACCTCTGCTGTTTTTTTTTTTTTTTTTTTTTTTTTAGTTACCTCCCCAGAATGAATTTCTAAGCTAAATCCTTAAGTATGTGGTTTGAAATATTTTTATATTTAGTAGAGGCATAGATAAGGACCAGTATACATGTCGTGTTCAAGAGTACTCTCACATTCTCCATTATGTACTTATCTACCCTGATGCCGAAATCTTGTGCAGGCCATAATTCCCATACTGTTTGAGAAACTAATTTTTGGTAGGGACATATGTCAGGTCAAGAAGTTGTGTAGCATGCAAGAAGGACAACTTTTACTCTGTTGATTTTTTACCCCAAAAAACATACAGCAAGTTCCTTTACCTTTACAAGGCATTTATTTTTGCTATTATTTCTGAATATGTACGCTCACAAATTCAAAGTATTTGCAAATATTGTGTATACTGTACAAATTATCACATCAGAAGTAATTATTAGATGATTTTGACAAAAATAAAAAAAAATAATAAATAACAGAACACGCAAAAATAAAATTATTCACAGTACACCTAGTTTTGTTTTCACTTATTATTTTGGTCTTTGCACCTTTTTACTTTGCTCTCATTCAATATATCCATGATATCGATTGAAATACACTAAACTTTGAAATGGCGGTTTGGTCGGGGGATTTGCTATCTCCTCTGATGGCTATTTTTACCTGAGTTCTCGGGTTTTCGCCTACCTTTGATGAACAATCAGCTCGATATAAGTGCAATGTACTTGAAAGAGCAGTAAAACCAAAAAAAAAAAATAAATAAATAAATAAAAAAAATCTGTTTCGCATGCAAGGAGGGCAACACTTGCTTTTTCTCATTATCTCCGCTGAATGAATTTCTAAGCCATATTCTTGTGCATGCCAAAATTTCTTAAGGTTTGAAATATTTCGATTATATTTTGTAAAAGCAAAAAAGGACAGTAGGCATATTGCATGCAAGAGAGTCAACTCCAATAAGCCAAATTTTCTGCAGGCCATAACTCTCATACTGTTTGAGGTAATTTGATAATAATTGGTTGGAACATATACCCGGTCAAGTAGGAGTATCATATGCAGGAAGGACAACTCTTTTGCTTTTGTCTTCTTCTGGTTATCTCCCCAAAACGAATTTATAAGTCAAATTTTTGTGCGCACCATAATTTCTTAACGGTTTGAAATATTTTGATAATATTTGGTAGAGACATAGATAAGTACCCTGAATGAATTTCTTAGTCAGATTCTTATGTAGGCCATAACTTCTTAATGGTTTGAAATATTTTAACCCTTGTCCTGCTGAATAAATTAAGATGCCACACCCATTTCTAGTTTTCAGCCAATCAAATTACTTGATCCAGACTGTTGATATAATTTCACATTCTTAATGGCAAACTGTAAATCCAGATCAGTTGCTGATCTGGATCTACACTGTTTGCAAAGGTAGGATATATCCGGGCTCAGCAGGACTAGGGTTAATAATATAAGGACAGTCAGTGTATTACATGCAATAGAGACAACTCTCTTCGTTATATACTTACCTCCCCTAAAGCCGAAATCTTGTGCAGGCCATAACTCTAATACTGTTTGAGATAATTTGAAAATGTTGAGCAAGGACATATCAGGCCATGTAGGAGTGTCACATGCAAGGACAACTCTTGTTTTGTTCTTTTTCTAGTGTTATTGGTTTCTGCTCAATAACTTTTATAGATGCATTGATTTCATTGGAATATATAATATCATTGTAAAATACTGGTCAGGGGATAGGAGTGATTATTGGGACAAATACAGAGGGTTTGTTTTTTACTTTTTCATGTCAAAGTGTTGCCACTTAAGGCAAGCGACATGTCAGATTCTCAGAATTCTAGGTGAAAAATTCTAATGCACCCATTGGGGATCAAACCTGTCTGCTGAGTTCAAAGTCCTGCACTCTACCCCGTTGCTACAAAAGCCAGCTTCTACTGCAAGGCAGTACAAGCATATACCTATCACTACTACAAAGTTATCATCTGAGCATGAATTTTTTTTTTTTTTTTTTTTTTTTTTTTTTTTTTTTTTTGTTATTTTTAGCTCACCTGAGCTATGCCAGGATGAGCTATAGTGATCACTTTTTGTCTGTCATCCATTAGTCTGTCCTAGCAAACATTTAGGGTTAGGGGGTTCAATCTTGTAACCACATTATGTTTTATTCCGTTAAGATACATAATAAACCTTTGGGTTAGGGAGTTTATAGCCCTTAAAACCCTATGGAAATTTACAGTGGGAAATATCCCCTAAACCCGAATTGTTGGAATGTCCGTCCGTCCAATAACACTTTCAAACGACAACTCCTCCAAACTCATAGATGTGATTTGTCCCCACCTTGTTTAGAATGTTGCTTGGGTAAGGGCCATTCAAAATAGCTAAAATTATTGTGATCTGCCTCTTGGTTTGCTTGCCATGGCAACAGAAAGCTCCCATAGACATAAAATGGGAAAATTGTTAAATTGCATTTTCTCCATAACCAGTGAAGTGATGTGAACCATAATTGGCACTTGTGATCTTTTTATAATTGTCTACCCAGAGTATGTGTTTTATGATCAGTGACCACTTTATTTGGCTGCCATGGCAACATTAAAAATTAAAAAAAAGGACTCTTTAAAAGACAACTCCAGGTTGCCATGATCAGGAAAAAAGTCTGGATAAAAAGAAATTTTTTTCAGATCAGGGAAAATTTAGGGGATTTTTATTTGAGTCATGGAAATTGGAAACAACTGACAAAAGTCAGGGAATTTAAAAATTTACTGAAAACTGATATGGCTCAGGCAGTCTTTTTAATTTTCAGAAACATAATTTTTTAGAATTGGCATCCTTTTGTTAAATGATTGTTTTATTCTCTGAAAGTAAGTGCTCGATTGGGAGATTTGGTTGCTGAGGACAGCTGTAATGGGAGCTGGGAGGCCATCAAAAATGTCTGGAAAATGGTGAAAAATCAGGGAATAGTCAGGAAAACTATAATTTTCTTAAAATACATTATATAAGAAACAAAATGACACATGTTAGCTCTCTGGCGATGGGGGCGTTTATGTGTAACAGCCATGTTACCAACGTTACCCTCAAAACAATAGAAATACTTTAGTGAAAGTACTGAACTACTCATATTCTTACTTACTAGCATGCTTTTTGCTTACTAGTGGATGTCCTTTTATACAGACAGGTACTTTGATATGTTGGCCTCCCAATTACTTGTGTTACATACGTTACTAAAAGTCAAAACCGTCATTTATAAGTTTCCTGATACACTATGACCAGTCAGCGACTAGAAATTTAATCTAATGCTGTTTTACAATAGATAAACACTTTATATCTTCCTTTTTACATCAAGAAATGAAAATGAGCCAGCTTGACTGAGCAAACGACATAAGGAATGATAGCCTAAACTTCTAATCTGAAAAGTATCATTATTTCAAACTTCTTAACATTTAATTGGCTGTGGTTGCAGTAAGTTTGATGTATTAAATTATCATGATGCATTATAAGCTTCGAATAAATGCTTTATACACTTCTTATTGTTACTTATGTTACTTTTTGAGTTATACTTTATCTATATTGTATAAATGGCTGTTGATACAGGTGAAGGAACATCAGCTCTAAAAAGTCAATAACAAACAAAGTAAATTATTTATCAGATACCTTTATACTTTGTGAATTAAGTGGAAAAAAAAACCTTGCCAATCCTCTGCTGATTGATTATTGTATTTTTAAAATATATAGTAAAAAGTATCCTATAACAAATACAGAAATATCCCTTTTCATACATACTTACATGATATTAGCTCTTCATTGCTTATCTTCTATGCTTAAAGTTAATATTCTAAAACTTAAATCCATCTAGACTGCCAGAAATACTTCACACTTAATACTGTCACACATGTTATATGTCAGTTTAAGTGCTAAGATATCAGAACATTATTTTCGATAGACAGTGTCTGCAGGAGAAAGCTATTCATTAATAAAATACTGTATACTTTCCTAATCTCAACTCAAAAGCATGAATAAAGTGAAAATGTTCTGAGGGCATAAATTATTCAAGGAGAACTATTAAATAAATGATTACCATATTTATCATCTATATAGTGATAAGAAAACCTTTCTAGATATAAAATTATACAAGAGTCTTGTTTGTTTGTTGTTGTTTTTTTTTTTTTTTTTTATTATTATTATTATTATTAGTGATATTAGTAATGAGAATAACACACAACAACATTAATCTTAACGATTGCCATTCTCTTTGTTACTTTATAATGGACCTCCAAAACGTGTAATTGATAATCAAAATGATGATAGTATAAAATAACAAATAGGATTGGTTTTGTTTCTGAGGGGATAATATAGCATAACAGAAAGGACTGGTTGTATCTCTGGGCCATATATGCCTTACGACAGTCTGAATTGGATTTAGCTGCCGAGGAACTATAATGAGGTATAAAAAAAACTTCTTCGGCCCCTCCCTCTGATATACAATCTATTACTAGATTATTTTATGCCAAGATAAGATAAGGTATTTAATTCTCACCTTTTATTTCCATTGCAGTTTCAGACATGAAAGTGACCTAGTACCTACTGATTGTCAAAAATCATTACCAAATATTTTCATTTACCTAACATGTCTGGTAACATAAGTTACACAGCTGTGACTGCTACTCTTAAACAGACTTCTTGCATATTTTTACTTTCACTGTTATAACTTTTATTGTGGTTCTAAAGAGAGACCCTACCAAAATAAACAATGGGTTTTCATTACTATTATTAAAGTCCCATGTTCTTTAAGGCCATTTTCCTCCTGTCCAGACACTGATCATATTTGAGACAAACTCTGGTGCTTACACTACAACTTCTGCTGCTCAGAATATATATTCTTACACTAAGAATAACTTTTCTAGGTCCTCTCATAGAGTTAAACCAAAGTCATATGTAAGTATGTAATGCTAACTATAGTTAATTATATCCAACAATATTGATCTGATTTTTATTCATGAGTTTCAGCTAAGTACCGCTAGTTTATGTTATATTAGAAATGAACAAATATATGCATGAAACAAATACCGCTTTTGTTTTCAACACAAGAGTGGAGTTAATCTTTGAAGATGCTAAAGTCACTGAATTGCGACGGTATGTACTTAATTTCATTGGGTTATGTATGTTTCTAAATTTGCCTAATGTTACACAATTATCTTTAAGGATAGGTGTTTTCTGTATATTTAAACGATAAAGTAACACTGTTTGTTTTGGGGGAATTAGTTAGGAAAAAGTGTTATATGATTTACTTTATATAATCTTAATGTATCAGCCTGGTTGAATGCTCAATCTGATCCGTCTTAGCAGTCTGCTTGAAGAAAGCTGCAGTCCTTTGCTATTCATTGAGCACACAGAGAAGACATTGACCAGTCATCACAGTGTTAACAGGCTCTATATGTCCTACAGTAGTGAACATTGATAGTGAACAGTGTTTTAATGATAGTGAACATTTTGTTTTAATCAGGACTACATATAAATGCTACTCTGGTATTAAATACATGCATTTATATATTGGCATGAGACTATGAGTGTACCAATATTGTTTAATCACAAATGCAGTTATGCACTTAATGCAGTTAACAGGTACAATTATGTGAACCATATTTGGCAGTTATGATCATTTGATGATTGTCTACTGAGTATATTTGTTTCATAACCAGTGGCCATTTTGCCATGGCAACATGAAAATTTAAACAAAAAAAAAAAGATTTTTTTAAATGACATCTTCAAAACCACTAAAGCAGTATGACTCAAATTTGGTATAAATGTTGCTTGGGTAAGGGCAATTCAGAATAGCGAAAATTGTGTTGATCTGCCTCTTGGTTAGGTTGCCATAAGGCTCCCATAGACATATATAGAGGAAAATGGTTAAATTGCTTTTTCTTCATAACCAGCGAAGTGATGTGAACCATATTTGGCAGTTATAAGAGTTGATTGCCTACCCAGTTTATGTGTTTCATGACCAATGGCCGTTTTTTGGTTGTCTTGGCAAGTTGGAAATTTGAGAAGCATAGGTGGGAGTGACAAAATGCAATTGAAATACCTCTTCTCTTATCATTTCTTTACTTATTCAATGAAGATAAGAGCTAATTGGCAAGTCCCTGTGTTCTGGCCAAGATAAATAATTTATGAAAAGAATGACCCTTGAGAGCAATGAACACACACCCAAAGACAAAAATACCTTAGATATCTAAACTTAAAATATATGATTGAAGTAGCAAGAGCTTTAAATTACAATCAAAATTTTATTCTTCAAGGGTTATATTCCCTTGCCCCTCTGCTGTATACATGATATTGTTAAACAACTTCTCTTCTGAAACCACTTGGCCAGTTTTCACCAAATTTCATGTCGATCCTACTGTTGAAACAGGATTGAAAGTTTGTTCAAATGGTTACACTCCATTGACTGTCTGGTCCATATATGGTAAAAAAAAAAAGATAAAATTAGTTGCAGTGACAGGATTGGGAAAATGTTGCATAAGATTTGTATTTATATATGCAGTGGCTGTTTCACTCAAGTGGTCAGTGGGCCTCTTATTTTCTCAGACAAAAACTTGTCATGATGAATTTTTTTGCCATTTTTTTTTTTTTTTTTTTGTTTGTATGTTTGTTTGTTTTTTGTTTGTTGTTGTTTTTTTTTTTTTTTTTTTTTTTTTTGAGGTTTTTTTTTCTAAGCGAAAAACTTGTAATGTCAGATTTGCTTCCCTGTATATTTGAATGATGAAAATATTGAAAAATTGATTTCTTAAAATGTAGTTAAAACTGAAGATTGGAACTTACAATGTTTGATCAAAGTAGCAAAACCTTTTAGTTACTATCAAAATTTTACACATCCCACCATCCCTAGGGTTGTTGTCCTTTGCCCCTTGGCTGTATACATGCATAAAATCATGTACTTGTTAAACTACTTTCTGATTTATGGATAATGTCCTATTCTCTTCTATACTTAAACCTTCCACAGAAAAACTGCTTGAGTCTCCCTTAAAGCATGGGATGTCACCTTTCCCGCTGTTTTGATCACTTGTTCAGTTTCTTTTCTGTGGAACAAAGAAACAAATTCAGGATTTGTTTACCGGGTGAAAAATTTCTAATTTTTGTGCCACCTGCGTAGCACAGCAGACACATAGGGATCATGTACGTCGGCGTCAATGGCGGCGGCGGTGTCATCATCGCCTTTGATGTCATTGTCACACTTTTCGTTTTGGCTCTATAACTTTTGAAAGGATGCATTGATTTCATTTAAACTTTGCAGAACTTCATATCACTATAAACTACAGGTCAAGTTTGATATTGGTAATCATCTGCCAAATTTTGGTTGAGTTATGGCCCTTTTTCGACTAAGTTTTTGTTGTTTGTTTCTGCTCAAGAACTTTGAAGGGATGCGTTGATTTTTTTTTTCAAACTTTGCAGAGCTTTATGTCTCTGTAGAATACAGAACAAGTTTGATATTGGTAGTCATCCGCCAAATTTTTGCTGAGTTATGGCCCTTATTAGCTCACCTGAGCACGAAGTGCTCATGGTGAGCTATTGTGGTCAGTCAATGTCCGTCGTACGTCGTGCGTCGTCCGTCGTGTGGGGTCAACAATTGCTTTAAAAGCCTACTCCTCCTACACCCCTGGGCCAATTGACTCGATACTTGGTGGGAAGCATCGGGATGACTTGTAGATTAAAAATAGCTAAAATCGTGCCGATCGGAAATCAAAGATGGCCGCCACGGCCACCATCTTGAAAATCTATTTTTCGCTTCTTCTCCTGATCCGAAAGGCCAATTGACTCCAAACTTGCTAAGAAGCATTGGGGTGACCTGTAGATCAAAAGTAGCTAAAACCGTGCCGACCGGAAATCCAAGGGGGTCGCCGCCATGGCAGCTATCTTGAAAATCTATATTTTGCTTCCTCTCCTAAACCCAAAAGCCAATTGACTCCAAACATGGTAGGAAGCATCGGGGTAACTTATAGATCAAAAATAGCTAAAATCATTCCAACCTGAAATCCAAGATGGCCGCCATGACAGCCATCTTGAAAATCTATTTTTTGCTTCTTCTCCTGAACCGAAAGGCCAACTGACTCCAAACTTGCTAGGAAGTATCGGGGTGACTTGTTTAAGCAGTCATCATGAATCTTGTTCAAAATGTTTGTCTTGAAGAATTTTAGGTCAAGTTCGAAACTGGGACACTTGGGGTCAAAAACTAGGTCACCTGGCCAAATCAGCAGAAAACCTTGTTATCACTCTAGCAGTCACATTTTTCAAGCAATCACATTAATCTTGCTCAAAATGTTTTTCTTGATGATTTTTAGGTCAAGTTCAAAACTTGGTCACTTGGGATGAAAAACTAGGTCACCTGGCCAAATCAGCTAAAACATTGTTAACACTCTAGCGGTCACATTTTTGAAGCAGTCATCATGAATCTTGCTTAAAATGTTTTGTGTTGATGGGTTCTAGGTCAAGTTTGAAACTGGGTCCCTTGGGGTCAAAAACTAGGTCACCTGGCCAAATCAGCTAAAACATTGTTAACACTCTAGCGGTCACATTTTTTAACCAATCATCATGAATCTTGCTCAAAATGTTTGTCTTGATGAGTTCTAGGTCAAGTTCAAAACTGGGTCACTTAGGGTTAAAAACTAGGTCACCAGGCCAAATCAGCAGAAAATTTTGTTAACACTCTAGTGGTCACATTTTGAAGCAATCATGAATCTTGCTCAAATGTTTGTCTTGATAAGTTCTAGGTCAAGTTCGAAACTGGGTCACTTGGGGTAAAAAAACTAGGTCACCAGGCCAAATCAGCAGAAACTGTTTACACTCCAGAGGTCACATTTTTTAAATAATCATCATAAATATTGCTCAAAATGTTCGTCTTGATGATTTCTAGGTCTAGTTTAAAACTGGGTCACTTGATATCAGAAACTAGGTCACCTGGCCAAATCAAAGGAAAACCTTGTTGATGCTCTAGAGGTCACATTTTTGAAGTGATCATCATGAATCTTGCTCAAAATGTTTGTCTTGATGATTTCAAGGTGGTGTATATTTTTCTATCCAGTGATTTCCTTAAGTTTTTCAGTTTAGGTCAGTTTCTCAGTAATTATTGGTCCTACAGAGTGATATTTGGTACTTGTGAAGTGTTTGTGTTTAGGTCAGTTTCTCAGTAACTATTGCTCCTGCAGCCAATGATACTTAGTACATGCATACATCTTAGCATGGCCTCTTGAGTGCAGTCTTCCATATTTGACCTTGAGCTTTATTTCACATGCTGCCATTAGACATGCTACATTGTCTTACTGTTGATATATAAATATTTTGAATTTTGATCAGAATATTTGCCTTGATCAGTTCTAGATCAGGTTCTCAAAGTGCTATGATGCTCAGCTGAGCGTTACAGGGCCACCATGGCCCTCTTGTTTGACTTAGTTTTTGTTGGTATATTGATATTGGTTTCCCATTAATAACTTTTGCAGGGATGCACTCATTTGATTGAAAGTTTGCAGAAGGATATATCATTGTAGTAGGTCAAATAGTAATCATCAGCAATATTTTGGCCGAGTTATGGTCTTTTTTCTACTTTGTTTCTGTTGGTGTGTTGATGTTGGTTTCCGCTCAATAACTTTTGCTGGAATGCAATTGATTTTATTGAAAATTTGCTGAAGGATGTATGATTGTAAAATACAGATTTTAAGAAGATCAAAAAGAAATTTAAACAACTTGACCTTTATTTCACATGCTAGCCATTAGACATTAGTCTTACATATATTTAGAAAGCATAAAAAAATATGCTTGAAGCTTGTTTTGTAAAATATACACGTGGCTACAGAAATACGTCAAAAATTAAAACTTATATCAGAATTAAAAACTTAACTATCTATAAGACTCTTGTTGTTTCCACAGATGAGGTTCGCGATATAATTGTCTCTAATTATTCTCTTTTGCTTAGAGGTTTATTTGAATGTTGTCCATAGTATAAAATTTTTAAGTTGGGTTGTTTAGAGCGCGTAATATTTTAAACTCATAGAATAAACGCGATTCACAATTCCAATACGCGGATTCTTGTTCATGTAGCTGCCCTCATCTGGTCCATCTTAGTATTAGGTCCTCAGCAGGCCCAAAGTTCATATATGAATATGAACCACAACATTGGTAGTCACTCGACACCATGTGTGTCAGACAGGCGCTCCAAGCGTGTTTTCACCACAGTACTTTTACAGCTAGCTAACTTCACCCTGGGTCCCGATGCTACTCTTAATACAGAAACACATAAAAATTCGGTTCGCATAAAGGCTCCCAACTCAGTCAATGCATCAAAGCGAAAACACAAAAATCAAATTAATCACTATAATAAACAAAGACGAGTACTCATGGCTAATTCTACTGTATGCCAGAATAAATGAAAACCAATAGTTAAACCACGGCGGGCCAAGCCAAAGATATATCGTCAAGCTCCAACCCACTGGTTAAAATTTTACGAAGAGGCCGTCATTGGGTCTGAGGCCCGAACCGCCGTCGTGCAATTAAAGAGTGAAGCACAGCCATCAACAATGATTGGGTTGACAACTAGGCATGCAGTCTGCCGCATAATATCCAGACTATAGCCAATTCTTTTATAACGGTTAATAAGTTTTCTGAATTGCTCCGAAAAGTTAGATTTACCTACAATTTTTTTTTTAAATCTGTACACAAAGTCACCGTAAAATTCTGGTTCCGATATACCTTGTTGCAGAAGTGTTTTCAGACTGACGCTATATTTTTCTAGTGTCTGCGATAAAATTTCGAAAACGCCTTACGAAGTTTAAAATGACGATAGCCCTGCCTAAGAAGTTTGGCAGTAAGGGCTTTATTACGGTAGTTAAAGTCCTTAAGATTTGAAGAAGCTCTGGCGAATCTAATAAGTTGAGATATGTATACCCCATATGAGGTACGCCGGGGGACATCGCCATCCAGAAAAGGGAAATTGACTATATCAAAATCAAAATCGTCCCGTTTATCATAAATTTTGGTGGAAACCGTACCATTAGAAATACATAGATTCAAATCCAAAAAAGGTGCCTCGGTATCGGAAGAATTTGCTCTATTTAATTGGAGTTCTGTAGGGTATATCCGGTCCACCATTTGGTCAAAGTAAATATTGTCAATATTTAATAAATCATCAAGGTATCTTAAAGTTGAATTGAAAGCCTCAATAATGTCAGCCTGATTTTCACGTGAGAGAGACTTCATGAAATCTCTCTCATAACAAAAACGAAACAAATCTGCAACACGAGGAGCACAATTAGTTCCCATCGTTTTTTTTTTTTAAATCTGTACACTAAGTCACCGTAAAATTCTGGTTCCGGTATACCTTGTTGCAGAAGTGTTTTCAGACTGACGCTATATTTTTCTAACAAGGCACTGTGTCTGCGATAAAATTTCGAAAACGCTTTACGAAGTTTAAAATGACGATAGCCCTGCCTAAGAATAGTTACCAATAGTTTGCCTATAAAGTTTAGTTCCAAATCTAATAAAAATATTATCCAAAAGATAAACAAGGGCATCACAGACTTTTTGACACGACCATAAATTGTGATTATTATATACATCAGAAGTGAAAAAAGTACATTCTTCGTTGCAGGCCAAACATTGGGTATTCTCCCGAATAAACGTTCGGTTAATTAAATCACTAAGTTTATCTTTTATAAGATGATGAGGTAATGTAGTATACAGTGTAGAAAAATCATATGTAGACAATTTAGAAGCTTGA
The DNA here is from genome assembly GCA_964016985.1 of Anodontia alba. Taxonomy (NCBI): domain Eukaryota; kingdom Metazoa; phylum Mollusca; class Bivalvia; order Lucinida; family Lucinidae; genus Anodontia; species Anodontia alba. The sequence continues at coordinate 66,454,200 of OZ024830.1, read as the reverse complement.
AAGTTTTTAGATTTAACAGTTCTGAAGAGGCCGAGAAAACTAATATAAGGAGAAGAAGACAGCAGACAAGGAGAAGAAGACAGCAATTTGAGGAGCAAAAGAAGTGGGGAATAAGAAAGATGAAGATAAACATGAAACGAGGAAAGTACAGAAAAGAAATAAGGAAGAAGAAACTGAGAAAGCCAAGAAAAAGGACAGAAAGACAGAAAATGAACAGAAAGACAAAAAAAGACAGAAAATAAACGGAGAGACAATCAAGTAATAAACCAAGAAACTATGAAGGAAAATAAATCTGACAAACAAGCAGAGAAAGGAAAATCGACTGATGATTTGAAGGGGAGAAATATTGAAAATGATAGAATGAATGTAGTTGAAAGTGAGGAGGGAAATGTCAAAAACAGTGAAATAAGAAAAGAAAAGAAAAACGCCAAACAAACTGAATTGAGCAAAGGAAACAAAAGCTGAGAAAATCAAGGTGTTGCTATAGGAAATACTGAAAATGAAAAGAGAGTGTGTGTTGATGAACAAAGTAATAAGAAAAATGCTTAAGAAACTGAAAAGAGTGATGAAAAGAAATGCAAAGAAATTCAAAATGTAGTTGAGAATGAAAATAGAAATAAAGAAATAGAAAAACAAATACAAACTGATCAGCAGGAGGAAGTTCAGTTGGATAGACAAAATGAGAAAAACAATGAAACACAAGTTGAATAGAAAGATAAAAGCGGAGGACACCTGATAACCCAAAATGATGAAAAGAATCAAACAGGAATACAAGGACAGAAAAATGAGTGTGGTAAACAGGATAGTCAGATAACAAAGACAGACAACAGTGAATGTAACAAGAGTAAATTTGAAATGCAAAAGAAAAAAAAAGACAGCTTCTAAAGATGACGCAAAGGATGATAAAATAGATAAGGACAAAACAAACAAAATAAGACAGTGACTCAAATAAATAAAAATGTGAACAATTAAAACCTGATGATTTGGAAAACTCAAGGTGAAAAGACAAATGAATGCTATGAAAATAAGAAAATGAACATGAATACAGGAAATGATGATAAAATGAGCCGTAAGCAAAGAAAAAGAACCAAAATAACTTTAAAGGAATATGAAAGCAGGAAAGAAAGACAGGATGGAAAGATCAGTGAAAAAGGAAACAGTTCTAGAGTTAATGGATCAAATAATGAGTGACATTACAAACACTTTTAGTATGCAGCAAAGTAAATACTTGGTCGGTGACAATAATGAAATAACAAAACAAAAAAAAAACATGTTTTACGGACCAGTCAACCTAATGAGGTTATGTCGAGTGCAGTCAATTTACCTGACCACACTATTACTGGGCAGGCTTCGTCCTCTAAGCAGTTAGTATTGTGCCATATGTTGTGGGTACTCATTAGAAGCGCCTGGTTTTCTTCAAGAAATAAGAACAGTATATATATCTCATAATTTGGACACTCTTCTTGGCTAGAGCTATGAAGTCCTTGTCCCAGGACAAGTAAGTTGAAATTTTTACTTGTCCTCAGTTAATTGGGACAAGAACAGACAAGTCAGGCAAGGTTTTTCCACAGCCCTGAAAATCATCCTGTCACAAAACATATAAATTGGGTAGACAATCATGAAGCCAAATATGGTTCACATCACTTCTCCAGGGTTATTGAGAAAAAGCAATTTAACATTATAAGTCTAGGGGAGCTTCATGTTGCCAAGGCAACCAGACCAAGAGGCAGATCACCATAATTTTAGCTTTTTTTAAATCCTCCTACCGAAGCAACATTCTTAGCTAATTAGGGACAAATCATTTCAATTTCTTTTGGAGGAGTTGTCGTTTGAATGTGTTCACTAATGATCAGACAAGGTATACAGTATATCAGATAAATTCCACAAAAATTATTATCATTACAGATTTCTAATAATCAATGAGAAGCCACATTTTGCACCATCCCATCGGGGTCTACACTGCTCAGGCCTGTCTGACCAAATACATATAGTAAAGATAACATGGTTAGAGTCGTGCTCAGACAGTTATGACCAAATCTTTAGTGATAAATAATCGCTCACAATGGCAGGACTGATGATGGATCTGATATTGCTGCATGTTGATTCTGCCGAATTAAAAGAAAAAAAATAATTGCGACAATGTATCCATTTAAAGATATTGCCTCCAGATTTGTGGGACTTTTACCCAACCTGATCACATAATGAACAGGTCCTGCTACAGGCAGCCTAACTATCTCGCTGGCCCCGATGGGCGGGGGCCGTGCTCTGCGGGCCGTGATTTCTAATCAATACACGCCGGCAATTTCGGTTGTCACTTTCGGTTGCCTACCTGAAATGCATTTTACTACATCAGGAATTTTGCTGAAGAATTTTGAACAAGTTTCTGTCGTCGTTTTTCGCGGACCGACACTTCATGAACTTCACATATATGCAGGTTAAAGAAGCTTTCGTGTCTGTATCGAGAAAAAAAAAGGTCGACAGCAGGTAGATTCGAGTAAACAAGCTGGTTGTCATACTTCATACAAGAGTTGTCGCCTAGAAGGTCGGAAACCAGACAACGTATCGCTGAGCACTTTCATTGGCTGACTGACATCACGTCTCAGTCGAAACACTCGGTGTTATTCGCTGGTTTTTAATCATTGTGACATTTTCAGGCCACGGCAGATTTTTTTTTTGAAGGGGTCCGTACACACAATTCTGTTCTATTCCATACGCGTTACCATTTGACGCCACCGCGTGGCTGCTTCGAAGCCACGAGGCGGTGTCGCTACAAGGTTATGCGCCATTATGAAACGCAACCTGGTGGCCTTTTGTCTTCTACGGAAGCAAACAATGACCTCTGATATATGAATTGATGCTCCATTCGGTCAAATAAGCGTGAAATCCAGTATTTCAATGGCCGTATCCAAAAAACCTTTTTTTCATCATGACTTTCTGCATCTGATGATTTCGCGACAACTTACAAATCATTGGTTGACCATCTGTTATTGTAGTAAATCGCTGGCATTTACAAAGGGTACAAAAGGTGTGTTTTTCTCCTTTGGTCATCTAAATCTTAACCAGACAATCTAATGCTTAACCAGCAAAAAATAGGCAGATCACCACTTCATTGCACTGTTTATCAGGTTGGCTAAAAATGGTTCCGTAGAACAAGCTTCGTGTGTTCCTGGAGACGTGGAGGTGAAATCAGAGCCGCTTTATAGCTGTAAGTTTGTTATTATTTATATAGATCTTATGCGTAACCAACCATTTTTTACCCTTCCAGTGCCGATTTTTCGACAATGCTGCATTAACAACCAAAATATCCATAACACAAATAACCACATATGTCTATGATGATATGTTGAACTTCTAGCAAAGCGCAAAATTGAATAAAGGACAAAAAACACCACAAATTACCACGTGTTTTCTCTGCTTTTCGGTACACCTTCAGCACGCGAAAAACAATTCAGCCAATATGCGTGTAGGTGCTCTGAGATTTACACTACAGACGCCAATATCAATAGGCACTTGAATGTAATTCCCCGTTTTTTTAAATAATTTCTTTAAAACATTTATATCTCTCATGAAACACAGAAAATGTAAAGTTTGTTTACCTTTTTGAGCAATCTTATCCTAACCGGATGTCGATCTAATTGTTTCACGTTCTTAACCGGTGGTTACGCATTCATTCGTTTGGGTAGGCGTGGCCTGGCTCGTCTGGTTTTGTCACCACAGACATTAGGGGTGGAATTGGGCTCTCTGGCTCATCCCCAACTGCAACATGTTTCCAACTTGTCCCTTGCTTCTCTTCAATAAATTTTAAGAGGACTTGCCGAGCTGACTCGCCGTAGTCACCAGTTTCTCTGACTCCATTTTGCTTTCTCTGGCATTGCAGCAATGACAAATATTCCGTCTGTTGTACAGGTAGAGCTTACAGTGGAAAGCAACACTAGAATGCTGGTCCTGTAAGTGGCGCCTTACATCATATCTGGTCTTGAAATACTTCGGTACCCTCTTACAAAGGAGGCACAGGAAATTGTAGCCCTGAAAATATAAAGGTAACCATCTTTGAGCTGGTTACCAACACTGTATTTGGATACCACCCTAAAATCAGCTGTAAGTAGTAAAGGCACATCAATCAACAGTCGATTTGGTTTATCGGCAATAGACATAATGCACAGCTTCAGACTCAATAGCATGCACTGATCGCACATTGATTTATTGCAGCTACATTTCAATATACATCAGCGCAAATGTAAATTGTAATGAAGCGCCAGGTGGTTACAGAAAAAGGGGCCTACAACTAGGGTCACAACTAGGATCAGACCTTTTGTTTCTGTTTCAGCAGACATAATCAGCTAATGTACAGTCAAGACAGCAATCAAGACTGCAGACGGGTACAGATAATGGGGTGACAGCACGGAAACTTGGCAAACTTCAAACAAATATTATGTGTGAACAACAATCGAAAGAATGTGATATAAAGTAGCTTTGAGCATATTAAAAAAATCAAACTATTGTGTTTTAAGCTCAATAATAATTATTTGTGATTTTACATATGCATGCATTTAGTATTTCAGTATTTAGTCATAATCAGTCATGCTTATTTACATGTACAAATGGTGGCTCAGTTGGATGCACGTCCGACGGGGACCAGGAGGTCGCAGGTTCGACTCCCCTCCTCCCCCCTCCCCCCTACGCTGAGGGTGGCAACATTCTTTCGTGGAGATTGATCACGAACCATCCTCTACAGCCATTCCCTCCCCTTCACCGATTCAAGAAGGGTGGTTTTCAGTTCCTGGCGAAAGAATGTGCACAATACTGGCCAACCGCCCAGAGGACTAAGCCTGTTCAGTAAAAGCGCGGCTAGTAAACTGACCGCCTTCAACATGACCTCACCAAGTCGCAAAACATCAGCACAAACAAACATGTGGTCTCTCTTTTTTTAAGCTGTAAGAAAGAATGGAGAGGAGTGGTAGAATATAGAATCAAAAGAACAAGCTGGTTGGCACAGGTTACAGTTGTTATCTTTAAATAAAGATGAATTATTGAGTATTTGACAGTCTTTTGACTCATATTTACAGTAAGCTAGTTTCAATTCTGATTCTTTAAAAACACATTATATTCAACTAATTACATTTATATATGTTTGTGTTTATGTTTTCTCCTCGTCAAACCAGCTTGGTTTGTCCTCCCCTAAATAAGGTTTTAATTTGTCATGTTGAACTACCCATGGTTTGGACTTGGGACCAGACTGAATACGGAACAGGACCTCATTCTGGCGTTCAACAACAATCATTGGTCCTTTCCATGGCCTTTGAAGTTTGGGATTAAAACCTACTTTACGTTTAGGATTACCATACCGCATCTCCTATTTCATAAGATATTTTGTATGCCTTAACATCATATCTCCTTTTCATACTTTCGCTCGAAAGTGTTTCCGAGCAAAATCATGAACATCAAGGAGTTTCTGTTCAAGCTGGTATGCATGCTCCGTTGCACAGAGCCGGTCATCTCGAATTGGTCTACCTAGTCATATCTACTGGTAACGTTAATTCTCTACCAAACATCATCATCGCATGCCCTGTGGTTTCATGAATAGAGGACCTATATGCTAACATTTCATCCCAGTCCTTTTGGGTGTCGAAGATATATGATGAAACCATGTTTTGTATAGAGCGGTTAGCCCTTTCAACCATGCCATCGGACTGGGGCCGTCCTAGTTTTATCTACACTCAAGAGTTTGCTTACTTCTTGGAAGACTATAGACTCAAAGTTTGACCCTAAGTAATTGTAGCGGCACACCAAATATAGATACAAATATGTTTACTAATTTCGAAGCAACATATTTTGCCTCTTGTGTTTTTATAGGTATAGCATCTACCCATTTCGTGAAATAACAGGAAACAACCATAAGATATCTGTGTCCCTTCTTTGTGACTGGATAAGGTCCACAGATATCCAGTCCAATGCGTTCCATTGGATATCCTACATTATATTGCCTCATAGGTCATTTTGCATTTCTGTGAGGCATTTTTCTGGACCCACAGACTGAGCACGTCCTACACCAGTATGATACATCTTTGTGCACATTGCACCAATAGAACCTTTTTTCTGGTTTTATCATAGGTCTGCCTAAGTGTCCACCAGTTATATTTTCATGTAACTGGCGGAAGACTTCTTTTTGGAGAACAGCTGGCATGAGAAATAAATATTCGGCATCATTTCCAACATTTCTGAAACGTTTCTTATACAAAATGTTATTCCTCAACTCTATAGTGTCCCATTCAAGCCAGTATGCTTGAAGTTCTCGTTGGTTAGGGGCCACAGTAGATCAGCCAGGTTTGTCACCATCTCTCTTCCATTGTAGCAGGTGTTTTAAAACAGTATCGTCTTGTTTTAAAAGAATATTTTCCTGTGTGATGTCATAGCACTTCTCTGTCTCACCACAAGAAGTGGATTGGCCAGATTCATCAGTTTGCTGACTAACATTTGAACATAATTGACATGTGCTATGTTTACAGCCTTGATCAGATTGAAGATTGTCAGGGTTTGAGGTGCTTATGTCCATCGTATTCTCGCAAGGACACCGCGGCCTGTCATTACGAGCCCCTGATTTTGTTGTCACGCCAGCATGAGCAACAGTCAACCCATCTGGATTGTTCCCAGCCTCAAACAAACACCCAAACAGTGTCCCATCAAAGTGATTCAGCCAGTCTTCCGGATAACGTGCTGCTCTTGTGCAGCAGCAACAATCATATATATGACGACTTTTGTAATTTCATGAGCTTCTGCATCCATCCCATCGCATACAGAATTGAGCATTGCATGTGTGAAATGAGGATCCCCGATCGGGGACGTTCCATGTGACATCTCCGAAGAGAGCACCGCCGCTGCTCTAGGTCCTAAACAAGCGAAAGTGTGCGCACCACAACCACTGTAATCGTCATCAGTAATACTGGGCCCATTGAACTCCGGATCCATATCCTGATCAATTAAGAAACACTTTGAACATGTTTCGGGATGGTACCATCTCTGGGCAGAGCGGCAACATGACCGCCCCCATCGTTAGGGCAAGCAACATCATGAGAATCATGCAGGGCAGGCTGACCACTTTGTCATACCCGACATTGGCTTCAACCAAGGCGACGCTCTTCTCGGCGCTAATATCCCCTTTATTTTTAGTAAAATCAGCAGCTGGAGAATATTTTTCTTCATAACGATCACAGTATTTACATTTATCGTTATGGCATGGTGTACGTGACATTGAATCTGCATTGTTATGCACTCTACCTGCACGATGCACAACAGTAAAGGTGTAGGCTGATAAGGTCTCAATCCAGCGTGCGATTTGACCTTCACAATTTTTAAATCTCATAAGCCATTGGAGTGACCCATGATCAGTTCTAACGGTGAATTTTTTACCAAATAAGTGATGATAATGTTTTACCGCCAGCACTACAGCTAATAGTTCTTTTCTTTTTCTTGTATAATACTGCCTCTCAGATCTAGACAAACATTTACTGAAATAACTAATGACTTCTTGACCGTTCTGTAATTGGGACAAAACTGCACCCACGCCAACATTTTATGCGTCACAGTCAAGCAGAAATGGTTGGCCCTCGAGTAACGGATAACCGAAGATAGGAGCAGTGGTCAGTGTCAAATGCATTCTGACAGTGATCAGTCCAAACGATGTTAGCATTCTTCTCTGTTAACTTATGCAACGGTTTACAAATGGTATAAATTTTCTAGCATCTAGGGTATCATCAATCCGGGGAAGAGGATGGCTGTCTGGAATGGTCAACTGATTTAGCCTTCTATAATCTATACAAAATCGTAGAGAATCGTCACGTTTTGGTGCTAGTACGGCTGGTGCACTCCACGCAGAATAAGAAGGCTCAGTCAGACCCTTTTCCGCCATTACTTCAATTTCACTCTCGGCAAACTCCAGCTTAGCAAGTGGTATTCTGTAAGGTCTTAATTTAACGTGCTTACAATCTGGTATAGTTTTAATAGTATGCTCAACCAAACTTGTATAGCCAAGATCATGAGAGAATCTAGAGAACTGATCTCTGTACTGATACAACAAAGATCTCAGACTTTGTTTCTGAGACTCAGTTAGGCTCAAAGAACTTCGTAGGAGGAGCTCATCAATATGTAATGGGGGTTCTTTGGTCGAGGGATTATCAGTACTAAGAGAGTTGACTTTCTCCAACTTTTCTTTTTCTACTGGCTCATACATTGCTGCTACGGTATTTTTATTTAGCATGAAAGACACTTTTCAAAGTCATGATGCGAAGTGGAATAGTACCGAATTCAGGGCAGCTTTTGCAATCAATGATCCACTGCGGTTCACAAAACGTTCGGTAGTCTCCACAACACCTGTGCTGTTTTTATCAATCCTATCAATCGGTCGGCCCTGCAAAATTATTTCGCATTCAGGTGGCACTTCAACACTCTCAAGAATAGCTATCCTGCAACATGTGGATATGGCCTCAACAATATTGTGAAAACAAGCAATCTTTTCACCGTTAAGGATGAGGTGATTTTTGCTCAAAAACATATCACACCGATGTTTTGTCAGAAAATCCATGCCAAGGATTCCATCGTTTTTGACATCTGCAAACAATACATGCAGAACTTTTTAGTGTAATTTCTATTTCAGCTTTACCTAGAGAAGATGAACTTTCACCTGTAGCTGTTACTAAATGTAGGTTTACAGGGCTCGAACTTGGGCGTGTTTCTTGTGGCCACCTGTCAAGCACACTAAGAATAGTACAGCATGAGCCAGTATCAACAAGATAAGCAAGAGACTTCCGTGAACATAACCAGCAACAAAATAACCATCCTCCATGCTCCTAATCGGTATGCCAGCGGGCCTGTTTAATGCCGTCGGGTTGTGGCCCCCCAAACCGACTGGTTCTAGTTTCCCTGATTATTTTCAAAGCGTGTGGTTCACATTATTTTGCCTACTTCTAGGAACAAATGGATTCACATTAACTTGTAGACCTTGAGCAGACTGCTTTTGGTAAGGGTCATAATGCTTATTGCTCTGGTAGTTACTTCCATGCTGACCAGCAGAATTCTGTTTGGGACCGTTTGAAGGAGGGGAATTACTTTTATATGGCCTACTAGGCCTACCAATCGGATCAAACTGTGTATTGGTTTTGTTGTCTACCGTTAACATACTGATTATGACTTCCGTTTACATTATTTTGCCTCTTAAGGTCCTTTACATGGTCTAAAAGTGAATCTAATGAACTTTGGAGACTCTTAAATAGCTTATCTGCATGTCCCTTGTTTTCATTACTGCTTTGATTAAAATTAGTTTCAACTTGTCCTACTAAATGTGAACGTTGTTTATCTGCAATTTTATGCGATTCAGTCTCAGCCTTGGCAAGGGTCTTGGGACCAAGCTCTCTAACATGCAAACGAATTTCTGAATCATTCAAGGCATCAGTGGATAAGGTTTCAATTACATCTTTATTCACTCCAGGGTATGTCTGACGAACTGCCTGTGCTAAATTCGGGAATGGATTCTCCTCTATTTCTAGACCTAGATTTCAGTTGTGTTCTGTATATTTCAGATCTGTGCACGGATCCAAACCTATTAGCAAGCTTTTCAACCAAAGTGTCATAATCATGCCTTTCCTTCTGGGTCAAGTTCATTCAGTAGAGAGCAAGCATCTCCCGTCAAACAATTTGCTAGGTACAAAGATTTTTCTCTGTATTGCCAACCATTATTTCACAGGTGATCTCAAACTGGGAAAGAAATTCATCAAAATCAGTGGCTCCACTGAAATTCTGAGGTTTCATTTTAAAATGGTAGTTGTCTCCCTTTGAATGAGCGCTACACGCTACGTTTAGGGCGTTGGTGCAATTCTCAGTTTCAGTGGTTTGAGAAGAAGAATTTACATTTAAATTTTGGTTATTTGGAGACTATTGAATGTGTTTAATTCAGTAAGTTTCTGGTCCATGTGCTCAGTAAGACAAGAAATCGTATCTTGCATAATCTTACCCAAAATTTTTGTAATTTCCGCTTCTAACTTGTTTTCAAGCAGACATTTGTAACGTATTAGCGGAACTTGCAACTGAATTGTCATCGTTGTCAGTTTCGGTATTCATATTGTAATGAGAAGTTGATGCAGTATTCATGTTCACTATTACACTGGGTCAGCTCATTTAATAAAAAGTTCACAAGCTGCCAGTTGACAGTCTAACGGCTACAACAATACGCCTTTGACGCGCGCACAACAAGATAGAATGTTGTATTTTACGTCTGCCTTCAAAGGCGCACCCTTCAAGTTGTAAGACGCCGATCAACAAGAATTATCATTAAGCATTATTTATAGGGGTAAGGAATTTGTAGAATTATATACAGCAACATAAATCATCCTTTCAAGAATGAAAAAAAAACCTGTGCCAACTTCGCCTTTAAAAGGATAGAAAGATGTTCAGCCTTGAAAGCGCCAAGATGAATAGACGGGATATCAGTTACGAACCTCTTTCGGACCGTGTTGTTCAAGTTTTCTAAATGGCTTAATGCCGACCAGTAAATACTAGCTATAGCTTCAAGCTAGTGTTATGTTTCAGAAGGGTGTGGAAGCGTATTTAAGTTTCAGTTAACAGTCGACAGTTCGTTGCGGGATGCAACAGAGATTCAGCGCCTCGGTTACGGTAATTATAGTCCCAACCTCATACTGGATGGGTCCCTGTAAGTTCTTGCGCCGCTACAGTACAGAATGTAATGAAGCGGAAACCAGCACCTGTCAGGGGACTATAGACGTCAAGGAAACGGTTTAACGATCGAGGGGATCCGAAAGTTACGAGAATGGCAATTTTCAAAACAATTTCGAACAAGAAAAGCCACAAATGTATAGCTGTGGTAAACGATCTAAAACCAGTTTTCCCAGTTCGATACAGGTTAGAACTATATAACTAAGCTGGAAATCTTACTGTCAGTGAGTTTTACCTGGAGAATGGCGGCGAAGTTGGCTTACAAACAGTCCAGCCATGATACATTTCGGATCGAAGAATAACATTTACAAGTAAGACAAAATGCATTGAGAACGAACAATACTGCGATTAATATATGGAAACAGTGCATAATAGCCAGACGCCGTTACAATATTAATATCGATTTCAGTCAATCACAATAGCTTTCAAGGTAATATTACCGCTAAATGAAGCACGAGTGTGATCCCTAAATTGCCACTTGAAGATGCCTAGATCAGTCTAAAAAAGGTAAGGGAGTGACACAATCACAAACCACAGCCCTTCCCAGACACCAAGAGGAAACCGACAAATCAAAAGAAGCACAAATCGAACAAACGTACGAAAAGCACTAAGATTAATTCTCTCTTCCCCAAGTGAGGTAATTGCAATGTTAAAGGACTGAAAAACACAAGAAAAAATGACACAAGGTGTAAAAAAAAAACATAATCGCCTCGTAGAATAAACCACAAAGCAACAAAGAGTAAGACTAACACCGGGACCATCGCCTTAGAACGGTCAGTAGAGTAAACCACCCGGTGGGGGGGGGGGGGGGCGGAGAGGGGGAGGTTAAAGCATTTTTACAGCTAGCCAACTTCACCCTGGGTCCCGATGCCACTCTTAATCACTACAAGTAAAACAGAAAGCAAAATGGGCAGCTGTTGAAGGTGACCAAAATGCTAGCATCACAAACCAACTAGTAAAACAGAAAGCAAAGTGGGCAGCTGTTGAAGACGATTGTTGTCACCACAATGATATCACAACACATACAGAGAGAACAGAAAGCGCTTAAAAGAGTAAGAACTACACCAGGACCACAGCCTTAGAACGGTCAGTAGAAAAAACTACCGGGGGGTAGCACTTTTACAGCTAGCCAACTTCACCCTGGGTCACGATACTACCCTTAAATCATAAAAAAAATACATAAAAATTCGGTTGGCATAAAGGGTCCCAACTCAGTCAGTACATCAAAGCGAAAACATAAAAATCAATAAACAAAGGCTCGTGGCTAGTAATGAAAACCAATAGTTGAACCATAGCGGGCCAAACCAAAGACATATCAGCAAGCCCCAAGTTAAAGTCACTAAGATTTGAAGAAGCTCTGGCGAGATATGTATACCCCATATGAGGTACGCCGGGGGACATCGCCATCCAGAAAAGGGAAATTGACTATATCAAAATCAAAATCTATCGTCCCGTTTATCATAAATTTTGCTGGAAACTGTATATACATAGATTCAAATCCATAAAAGGTGCCTCGGTATCGGAAGAATTTGCTCTATTTAATTGGAGTTCTGTAGGGTATATGCGGTCCACCATTTAGTCAAAGTAAATATTGTCAATATTTAATAAATCATCATTGAAAGCCTCAATAAAGTCAGATGATGATGAGGTAATGTAGTATACAATTAGTAGACAATTTAGAAGCCTGAAAGTTTTTACATTTAAATTTATTGAGAACATCATTGGAATTTTTAATTGACCAAAAACAGTCCCTTTAGTAAACAGAATCATAGTATCTAATCCAATGTTTTTTAACAGCATAAAGTTAGCAGTTTGGACAAAACAGTATTCGTACATGAACTAGTTTTAGCAATGAAACGTGCTTTATAAGGTCGTTTATGAAGTTTCGGTAACCAATATAACGTAGGAAATCTGTCTTGCTTTTCTAAAGAAAAGCAAATTTACTCGCTGCAAATTTAGCTAATATCGATAGAATCGGTATTAACAATAGAAATCCGTCAGTAGAAATCCGTTTTGGTACTACCAAGTTCTTGTATTATTGATATAATAAAGTCACACAACAACAACATTATTAGCAAAGAAAAAAATGAAAAACAGAATAAGAAACAATTCAAAAGAATTCGTGTTATTGACATTGACAGTGACTAAATAAATAGGATTAAATCCACAATCAGAGGATATAGTTGAATCTTTAATAACTCACTTCACGTCACCTTTCTTCCTCGAGTGTTTTCAGAAAATGGCGTGGATTGATAAAGAGAGGCTCATAGCACTTACATCAAGACTACTTTTTTTTTAATTATCAGAAGTAGAAAACAGTTGCTGACTTTCAAATTTTAAATAAGTATATTTTGAAGCGTTTTGTTGACAAGAGTTCTTGGTTAATGGCCATAAATAAATCAAATATCTTGGAACAATTATTTGCTATGCTAATTGAAGACCACTTGAGGTAACAGAAGCTCATTTGAGTTTCCGCTTCGGAAAGGTACAAAAATAGCATACTCTTCGTATGCCATCTTCTTCATGTACTTACAGATATTTGATATTGATGCCTCTTTTTAAATTTCCTTTCTTTGAATGAATGGTGCAGTTGTCTTTGTCGTTGCAACAATATCTGACTCTGCTGGTATGAACATATACATGTTTCAATTCATTTACCGCTTCCATAAGCTTGTTACTTGTACAGTCGACTCGCGTTATCTCGAACTCGCTTAGTTCGAATAACCTTTTTCTCGAAGTGAAATTCTCGTCCCTGTTTTAACATCGAAATCTAAGAACAGGTAACAAAATATTGTAGGAAAGAGGAGAAATTTCTCCTCTTTTCCACAATATTTTTAAAATATCTCTAACTTCAGGAGTCAAATTCATTTGCTAAATGTGGTTGTTCGATTTATTGTTTTCCTCACTTCTGCAACTCTGATATTTCGAGGTACGGATATCTCGAAGTACCTTGGAGTTCGAGATAACGTGAGTCGACTGTATATCCTGCCATTGCTCTATGTTGATTTAACTGTGGTTTCTGAGAGCTAAAAATACTGCTTATGTCTGAAACCAAGTGGCATATAAGAAGAGGGCTATGAAGTAAAGTCTTAGATGGTTAGTGATGCCCTGTTCTGATTGGTTAAAATTTTGTCTGCCAGCAAGCAGCACTCTAGCCTTGAATAAACAATTAATGTCATTTTGTTATGCCCATGCCAGACGCACAAAGGTGATGCTAGTGAACAAGTGTTAGTTTGCGTGAAAAGGGACTTTTCTGCCATGTATGACAAAACTGTGACCATCAAAAGAGCCTTGATTCGTTCAAGGTGTTATTACTGTCTCCAAGCAGAGACATTAAATTTCTCAAACTGGATTACATGTATAAATCTGCATAAACAGGCTGATCAGAGCACGACATGTATTGAAATGGGGAAAAGGTACCTTTTAATGCATGTATGCTAACTGATAGGGGCCCAAAATATATAATAGCCATGAATGACAGATTAATATTTCTTCTGAAAAAAAATCATTGCAGATAGCTACTTTCACAGCATTTTACTGTTAGTTTCAAAGCCGTTTCAGAAGATATTCTCACTAACCAGCTGGTCGCTTTGGTTATTGAGAGACTTGGTAGCCCTCTTCTTATATGCCATTTGCTGAAACTTACTGCTATGTCTTAACAGAATGCTAACTTAACATGAGAAATCTATAGGTCATGTTCATCAGGTCTGACAAATTAGAAACTACAATGCATTAACCACTTCATACTATTCCTTTTTATTCCATGTTGGCAGTATGCAAAGGGTTTGCAAAAAAAGTTACAAAAAATGTCTGAACGTTTTAGAGTAAACTCATTATGTACATTGCTTCCTGTTTTCTTCGTTTGTATTGTTTGGAGCTGCATCAGGTTTCAAGGGTTTCGCGCGTGTAAAAATGGTTTAAGCACTCCTACCTCCCCTCCTCCATCCTACCAAAGTAGACTTTAGGTCACCTGAACAATGTTTAGAAAGAGCTATTGTTCTAACCCCGGCATCGCGGTAGCGTTGGCTTTTGCGGTGGCGGCGTCCACAAATATTATATCCCTCAAAGGGTTTGAAAATAGTGAGATCCTAAAACAATATAGCAAATATTTTTAGGACCTCACTATTTTCAAACCCTTTGATTTTGTGCTTACATTTAGCTAAGTACCATCCCCAACCTTGATAGCAAGGTCACGGACAGAATTTTCATGTCAAACCTTTAGTTAAAGTGTTTAGCACCTCATTATTTCCAAACCCTTTGATGGATTTAGTTCATGTTTGTATACGCTTCCATCCTATCCCACTTACTGACCTCAAAGTCAAGGCCACAGAATTTTCATGTTAAATTTTTAGTTAAAATTTTTAGGATTTCATTATTTCCAAACCCTTTGATGGATTTGGTCCATTTGCCATTATTCGCCTTTATGGACTTGCATGTTAAAGATTATGCTAATGTTTTTAAAATCTCATTATTTCCAAACCTTTTGTATTTTGTTTGTGATAGATGTTGGTCCAAAATGTTACGCAATACCATTCCCACCCCTGTTTAGTCATTGGCTACAAAGACACATACTTCGTTCGAAATCACTCTTATGCACCAAAAAATACTCAGATGCAGATGTCATAAAGATGCTGGACATTCTAATCGACAATAATTTTGTGGAGTTCGGTGGACGGATATTTCAACAAACAATCGGCATAACTGTGTACCTTTGCTTGCCGACTTGTTTTTATACTCGTACGAGGCGGAGTTTCCTCAAAGTAGGCAAGAACCACCTTGCACAACAACTCAATTTCATCTACAGATATGATGTATTATCTCTGAAAACACAAAATGTTTTAGAGTATTTGGAATTCATTTATTCACATGAACTTGAAATAAAGGAAACAACGGAAACTGCAGCCTCGTCCTCATACTTGAATTGTTGACAATACGGGCAAACGGGATGACCTCGTTTCCCATTGTTAACTTTCCAAGTAGTAATATTCCTTCTGCGCCAACATACGGCGTTTACGTTTCAGTCAAACCGTTATGACAGAGCCTGTTCAAATTATCGGGACTTCACGGAGCGTTGGAAAGTGCTCACTACAAAGCCAGGGGTATCAGAAAACCTACCTACATTTCCTTCGTTCAGCGAAGCTTGCTTACCAAGTAATGCTTACTATCCGCGGACCCCTGATTACACCCTTTATTCTGGGGTCCATGTCTGTTGGTCGATTTTGGGGAGACAGATGTGAACATCATAATGATGTTCACATCTGTCTCCCCAAAATCGTAACACCCAAACGTGTGTCATCCTTTGGCTAAGTGGATAAAATACACAAAATTCTAAGTGCTTAAGAAAGAAACTTGCGTATGCATAGGTGAACTGTCCTCGTCTTTCTACTGACTGTTCCATGATTCTCTTGAAATTTCTACATGCATTCATTTAGTTGGTCAGTTTACTGTCTACATAGGGTGAATAGTGTTTTGTATTGTGTTGGTGTGCATATATTTATGTTTAATATTTATTGGCTCGGAATGGATATATTGATTGATTGTTGCTTTTTTTTTTTTGTTTTGTTTTGTTTTGTTTTCTATGCGTTCGAGACGAAATCTTTGTGTCAGTATCCAACAGTAGTCCAAGTATTTATCTTGAAAAACTTTAAAATTATTGACTTAGCTTTATTTGTAACGAATCTAACAAAAACCCAATTATCAACTAATTCCATTCAGACTTTCAGGAGATATAGCATTTTATACACGTTTATATAAAACTTTAACATAAAAGTTCCAAGCCTGTTACCTTGACCTTTGATCATAATCAGGGGTAAAAGTTGTTCTAAACACAACTTTGGGCCAATTTATAGCACCATCCCAACCATGAACCATGCAAAACAGAGGTTTTGACCTATATGGTAAATTTAAAACGTAATTTGTGAATTCTTACGCCGACGTCAATGCCGAGGTCAACGCCGACCCCAAAGCCATTGCTGATGCTGACGCTAATGCAACCCTTGTATGCAATAAGATAGACTATAGAATGAAAGGACAATATTTCTATAATAGTAAGTGCTGGACGGTATTGATCTCTATACGCACATAATAGGCAGTTGCTTAACTTGTATCATACAAAATTTATCTTTTATCAATTTTCTGTAAAAAGATGTTTTGAAGTACTTTTTTAACTATTATCAAGTTAGATTATAGTTTTCAGAGCATTAATGGATAAAAAAAAATTCTCAAAGCCGAGCAAATAATTTCCTGTGCTATATTACAGAAAATACTCATTTTATTTAAAAAAAAAAATAATAAAAAAAACAACAATAAAATAAAAAAAAAAAAAAACAATAAAATAAAAAAAGATAAAAGCTTTTGGTCCAAAATATACTAGCGGAAAAAAGAAACTGTGCATTGGTAAAAAGTTATACAAAATAATAACATCGTAGCAGACAGTAATAATATATTTTAGATTTGTAACAATACACATTTCATCGAAGTTAAAGGGATTCAAAAGTGCGAAAAGAAGACCCATTTCATCACCAAGGATCAACAAATCAAAAATGTCTCAAGCACCATATCACAAAGTCAATACCTGGTGTGTCCACCGTTAGCAGTAATGCATGCGTTGCATCGCCGCCGCATGGATCCGACAAGATTGGTGAAAAACGCCTTAGGAATGCCGTTCCAGATGCGAACTAACGCGAGGGAAAGCTCAGCCAACGTCACTGGCTGATTTGGCAACTGACCTAGACGACGTTCCATCTCATCCCATGCGTGCACTATCGGCGATAAGTCTGGCGATACCGCAGGCCATGGCAACACATTAACATTCTGCTGAGTAAGAAAATCAGTCACAACGCGTGCAACGTGTGGTCTGGCGTTGCCGTGTTGCAGCGTAACGGCATGTTGACGCACAAGCGGGACGACGTGGGCTTGCAGAATCTCATCTCGGTAGCGTGCACCAGTCAAATTTTCGTTAATGACCATAAGAGGAGTTTTTGCGTTTCCTGTTATTCCGCCCCATACCATTATACTGCCCCCGCCAAAGAGACGACGTTCAACAACACAGTTATCATGGCGCCGTTCTCCAACTCGACGGTATACCCTGGAACGACCATGTGCTATCCAAGTGGAAACGTGGCTCCTCTGAGAACAGGATACGCGCCCAATCTCGTCTAGTAAAGCTAAGATGGGCCCTGCACCATGCAAGGCGAGCAACACGGTGACGTCGCTGTAGGACTTGACGGATTGCTGGACGCCGAAGTCGAATGTTCCGTTCACGCAAGTGGTTTCTCACGGTTCTTGGACTAGTGTTCCTCAAGCCAGGAATGCTTCTACCCGTCAACGCAGCAGTTTGAAGTCGGTTACGAAGATGCGTCACACGGATGTAAGTGTCTTGACGTAATGACGTCACACGGGGACGTCCCGATCTGCGACGGTCCCTGGTGTTACCAGATTGCTGATAACGGCTCCATAAAGCAGAAATCGTGTTCCTATGCACGCCAAACTGTCTGCTAACCTCATTTTGGGATACACCAGCCCGAATCATGCCAACCGCTTGGTTGCGCTAAGCTTCGTTGAGTCTAGGCATTGCTTACCAACACATTCAGGAGGAATACATTTGTTTTTCTGTTTCACTTGGATAAAACGGTTTTACACAAGAGTCAAAAAGATTGTAAAGACGTTCACATTTAATTGCTAGCCACGAATATGCTTAATCCTGCACGCGCACAAGGACAACGCAATGCACGTGCAAGGACCTTATTTACCAATCAATATTGTTAAGGAGTATACACATCATGTTTGTGTAAAGTTTCAAGCATAAATGGATTTTAGAATTATAGAAAATTTATTTTTTATACATGCACAGTTTCTTTTTTCCGCTAGTATATAATTGACTTCAAACTCACTTTGACATTGAATAAAAATATGACACTAGAGGCATGAAATCGCTTTTGATTTTTATAAAATAATGTTTAAAATCAGTGATTTTTTTACATACAAAAATACATACATACATACATACATACATACATACATACATACATACATACATACATACATACATACATACATACATACATACATACATACATACATACATACATACATACATACATACATACATACATACATACACACACACACACACACACACACACACACACACACACACACACACACACACACACACACACACACGCGCGCGCGTTAGAAGAAGTTAGAAGTTAGAAGTTAGAAGTTAGAAATAAGAAATGTCCCCGCCCTTTTGATGCAGCTCCAAATTACAAGCATGTATAACCTCATCAGTGAAACAGCACAGTGAAACACACATACTCTGCTTTCGACATCTTTTGGAAAGTCTTTTTTGCTTGACACGTTACACAGAAGCAGTAAATCTGTAAACCTCTAGCATGATTTAATGCAAAACCATTTGTTGTGACTACATATGTATAAATATTTTGTTGTATTCATTGGTTATTGGAATATTATTGTTTTTCCCATACACGACTGCAAAATATGCAAAAAAAAAAAAAATCAATTTGGATGCAGATTTTCAACAAGTTCCACTTGTTTAAAATTTCTGAAATATTCCCAATACTCTTATGGAACATAAAAAACATAAAAAAAAAACATAAAAAATGGCTTTTGTTTTTTTTTTAAAAAGTACAAAATCCAGTTTACAACAGAAATTGCATAGGTCAGACCCATGAAGTTAATCTTGCAGTAAGCATTTGAATAAAACACCGAATAATACTTAAAATAAAAAGCTTTCCCGAAAAGCTAAAAAGCTTTTCCAAAGTAATTTAATACGCATGGATAACAACTAATAGAAACTGGTAACCAGTCGTTTTATTTTATAAGTAATACAAAATCTCGATTTTAGTCATTTGAAAGATATTTTTACTGCCTGATTTTTAAAAAAAGAAAAATGTTTCTGTAAATGTTTTAAGCCCTTGTTTGTATTAGTAATATGAAAGCTTGAAGAGAAAGATGTAGAATGTATAATTTAAGCGATAGAGACTAATTGATACCGAAGCCTTAATTCTTACACTGCCACAGACGATGATAATAGGCTTTTATAAACAGCATAGATTCATAATGAGCCGTCTCATCGCTGTTTAACGTTCAGTCTTCCAACTTTACATATAAACTTCTTTCCAAGCAAAAGTTTGGTTAAAAAAAAAAAAAAAGCAAAAAAAAAAAAAAAAAAAGCGAAAGACATTGATATAAAACAAATCACAAAGCAGAGCGATCCAAGGAGAATAAGAGGTGAAGACAATACAAGACATAACTACACAGTCGCGATTACCAACATATAAAAAAGAACTGCAAACGAGGAATTTTACAGACAAAAGCCAACGATTACGAACACGTACTAAAAAGTATTGAAAATATTTCACTGTAAAAAATCAAGGTGATTATCAGGACTTGTATCTAAAACTGGCGTAACCCTATTAACAGATATTAGTCAAAATATTCGGAAAACAGGCATGAATGCAACAAACTTTATCCATTGCATTGCTAAACTGCTCCTGAATTATCGTTGGAGGCATTACACAAATACACAAAGGTAATTCTAGAACTATTCAATAACTACAAACTGGGATCGTTCAACACTGTTTGATTGGCAAGAAAACTTGCCCCTAATCCTGGTACAGTTTCAGCTACACTGAATTATTCGGTACGCGTAGAGGTTTTCTAATTCCATAGAAAAAAAAGGTAAGATGGCCAAATTCACAAACCGCACCCCTTCCCTAAGAGGAAGAGGAAACCGACAAATCCAAACAAGCACAAAACGAACAAACATACGAAAAGCTCTAAGTTTAGCTCTCTCTCTTCCCCAAGCGAGGTAATCGCAATGCTAAAAGGACTGAAAAACATAAGAACAAAATGACACAAGGTAAGACATAAAACAAGTCGCCTCGTAGAATGAACCACAAAGCAACAAAGAGTAAGACTAACACCGGGACCACCGCCTTAGAACGGTCAGTAGAGTAAACAACCGGGGGTGGGGGGGGGGGGCGGGGGGGGGTTGAAGCACTTTTACAGCTAGCCAACTTCACCCTGGGTCCCGATGCTACTCCCAATACAGAAATACATCAAAATTCGGCTCCCAACTCAGTCAATGCATAAAAGCGAAAACATAAAAATCAAATTAATCACGAGTACTCATGCCTAATTCTACTGTATGCCAGAGCAAATGAACACCACAGAAAAAAAGCATACAAGTTATCACTATGAAACAAAAGGGAAGTCAGTGCAAAAGAAAACTACAAATGAAATCACAGTGAGGCTAGACGAGTAACATCAGGCACAAACCTTCTAGAAAAGCATAAATATTAAGCTGTTAATGCGCATGCGGCCTGGCATAGGGCCGTGCAATGAAAGAGAATAGCAAATTGTTAACCTTGACTATCCACTAAGCATTATTAAGCAAAATAAGACTAATTATGTGTACCTGAAACTGTATAAATAGTATTATACTTTTATAGCGTTGTTTTGATTGTTCTAAAACGTGATTAGTTTGTAAGTTGCAATAAAACTCGCATTACAGTAGTAATAAGTTTTCCTAGCCAACGTCACGAAACATCGACCGACAGTAGCACTATTTAACATATTTTTACTCCTCTGAGCAGTGAAAAATATAAGATCTGGAATTACTTTTTTTCTTATTTACATTAATGGTCATTATGCACGAGTGAAAATTTGAATGTTTTCATTACACGAGATGAAAATTTTTATGGTATTCACTGAAAAAGAGTAAATTTTTTTTTATTTTATTGTTTACACGCCAATGCGCGTTTCTGACGTCATAACTAACGTCACCAAACAAAACAAGAACGTCATGGCGTCGACGCTCAGTGCTTAATATGTAAAAACGCTGGAGAAAATAAAAATCAAATAGGTTCGGCTAATCAAAATAATTTTGATACCAACATTTTCCTTACATTCTAACTAATGTTATGCGGTTCTTATATGTCACCGCCAAGGGACAAAACTGCGGGTCAGACTTCCCCTTGCAAATGCAAGATTTGCATCTCTTCTATCGAAAGTGATGTATATAATAAAAAGAAAAATGTTTGTCTTGAATATGACTTATTTCATCTCGCACTTCACTCGGTGAAATAAGTCATATTCACTCCAAACATTTGAATATCCTCTATGTACTTACGCATCTAGTCGTACAGAATACTAACTATATGCGGGTTTGCAGTCTTTGTCAAAAAGGGAGTGATAATGAGATGATGAAGAAAAATAATGATGCTTGGTGATGCTGATGATGCTGATAACTGACACTTGCCTTAGGAAAAGAAAACTACAGCAACGAAGAATAGTGATCCTTCAGAAACATATTGAAGAGCGAATTCATTCTGTCCGACTCCTTACCATCGTGTGGGAAGCAAATACCGCAGTAGCAAGGCAGTTCTTAGACTGTGACTGACTTTCAGGCGCTCATAGATGTTGATAAGGAAATGGTAACCTGCTGTGCTATTGAAAATGTGCGGGGAAAGAAACTGACTCTTAAAATGATGTTGATGAGGCATGTGCCCCTTCACAGTTTAAACTGTCTGTTCAATAAATGATTATCATGAGTATGTTGAAAATATCGAAGCTTTTGCCTCCCATCATGGTAAAAGCGACATTTAACAAAACAAAGATAAAAAGACTATTAAAAAGTGTAAGGTTACAGAGGTAAGGGATTGTATATACAAAAGAAAAAAATACACATATTTTAAATTATATAAGATATCTGATATATTAAATCATATATCTGACTTATAGAATAAATAGTAAAACGGCTTGCCATATAAGAAAAACTCTAAAACAGGGTTAAACAGACCAAAAAAATTTAAATATGCTCGTTACGAAACAGAGTGAAACGAAATGAAACGATGAAACATACATCTTTTTTTATAAACCCATTTCTGTTTCGTAACAAATGAAACGAATAAGATATATAGGAAAAACTTGTATGTGTTTCATCATTTCATTTCGTTCCTACTATTTCGTAACGAGCAATGAACAAGTCTTTTGGTCTGTTTCGTCCTGTTTCAGAGTTTTTCTCTATATCTTATTTGTTTCATTAGTTACAAAACAGAAATGGGTTTATTTAAAAAGTATATCTCTTTCATTGTTTCATTGCGTTTCGCCTTGTTTCGTAACAAGCACTGACCATGGTTTTTGGTCTGTTTCATCAAAATTCTAGACTACGAAAAGTATCTGTTTCATTGTTACATTTCGTTTCACCCTGTTTTGTAACAAGCACTGACCAAGGTGTATGAACTGTTTCATCCTGTTTCAGAGTTTTTCTATATACTCGTTTCTTATTCGTTTCATTTGTTACGAGACATTGGTTAAAAAAAAAAAAAGATGTATGTATCATCGTTTCATTTCGTTTCATCCTAACGAGCATTGAAAGACTTGTGTCTTTTGGTCTGTTTCATCCTGTTTCAGAGTTATCTTGTTCGTTTCATTTGTTACGAAACAGAAATGGGTTTTTTTAACCAATATATCTATTTCATTGTTTCATTGCGTTTCGCCTTGTTTAGCACTGACCATGTTGTTTGGTCTGTTTCATCCTGTTTCAGAGTTATCTTGTTCGTTTCATTTGTTACGAAACAGAAATGGGTTTATTTAACCAATATATCTGTTTCATCGTTTCATTGCGTTTGGCCTTGTTTTGTAACAAGCACTGACCATGTTGTTTGGTCTGTTACATCCTGTTTCAGAGTTTTCTCTATAAATCTTAATCGTTTCATTTGTTACGAAACAGAAATGGGTTAAAAAAATAGTTCATGGCTAAGAAAAGTATCTGTTTCATTGTTACATTTCGTTTCTTCCTGTTTCGTAGCAAGCACTGAAGAGAGTGTTTAAACTGTTTCATCCTGTTTCAGAGTTTTTGCTATATATCTTATTCGTTACATTTGTTACGAAACAGAAATAGGTTTATATAAAAAAAAAAATAAATCTGTTTCATTGCGTTTCTCCTTGTTTCGTAACAAGCTCTGACCATGGTTTTTGGTCTGTTTTCATCCTGTTTCAGAGTTTTCTCTCTATATCTTAATCGTTTTATTTGTTACGAAACAGAAATGGGCATATAAAAAAAATTCTGGGCTAAGAAAAGTATCTGTTTCATTGTTAAATTTCGTTAACACCCTGTTTCGTAAGAAGCACTGACCAAGGTCTTTGAACAGTTTCATCCTGTTTCGTAACAAATGAAACGAATGAAACTGACCATCAGTGAGAACATTTCGTTTCACCCTGTTTCGTAGCAATTAAGCTTTTATTTTTAAGCAATACATCTTATTCGTTTCATTTGTTTCATTCTTTTTCAGTCCATTTTAGAGTATTATTTAGAGTATATAAATATTTTATTTGTTTCATCTGTTTCTGTTACGTTTATGTGTGTTTTAATAATACCACTAGATATTGAAAATCAAAGCTCTGAGAGTGCTGATGGGCGGTAGCTGAAATTGGCTAGATTTCTTGAACTTATTGAGAATTACTCGGCAGTTCAAAAGAAAAACACACATAAACGTCCTTTTCGGTACCTGATAGCCCAAATGTTTGACAAAAATAGATAACTTAAATGCTAACAGTGTAAACTTAACGGCGATATAATGGCTTGGACGCGATAATGCTAAATTTTTCAGATTTTGTAGTTCTCCCCAAGGGGTCTAACACGTTCATAAACGCGAGAACAATATACATTAAAACAATTAAAGAAAATTCTACGAACATGAGATAGCCAAACGCTAATTACTTTTCTTTTAACATTATCACAGCCTTTCGTGTGCTGTATTTTCTCTTTTGTGTGTGTGTGTGTGGAAATTTTCCGCTGTGGAAAAAAGAATGAATAGTGACAATATGGAGCCCGATATCGGGAAAATGCTGAAAGGTAAGTATGGTAAGTAATCTATACATCTGTTTGTTTCGTTTTCTCAAGGAGAACATACTCTTGGATACAGCTATCTCGTATCGTAATTTTACTAAGTGATCTAACAGGTACTTATTTTAATTCATCACCCATAACAGTTACTATTTTTAATACATCATCCATTCTGCAAGTATTTGTACATCGTTGTTTCTTCTATTATTCGTTTGATTTTTATATTCTCGGAGATGCTGCACTCGATGAGTTAGCCTTCATGTAGACTGAACAAATGTCTTGGGTTACCGCGCAGAACTAAGGGCGAGGGTTGTGGCCACGTAAAATCGATTAAAGCCCCCCGCCCCCCGCTATCCCCCCCACCCAGTAAGGTTTTTCCTTCTGCCTTCTGCTGTGGTTTACTGTTTTTGTAATTATATGGCTTGCATGAATGTGCTGGTGAAATTTTTATCTTGGATAGCCTTTGGCCAATGTTTTGGCAAAGAAGTTGTCATTTTGGCTTTGTGCTTTGATTGTGGTGTCATTGCTTTAAATGCATCCTTCTTTCCCTTTGGAATCTTGGACGGAAGGTATTACGTAATTGTATCGATTCCTGATCATTGTCTTCCTTTCTGTTTCTTCACTTACGCTACTGATCTATGGATCGAGAATTCACCAGGATCTCTCGTTTTTCGGACATCACGAAAACACGCCTATATAATTTTGACCCCACCCCCCCCCCCCCCCCGCGTTTGAACCCCCCTTTTACATAGTAAAACTAGGGTTTATAGGGGTATACATTATTTTTGTTATTTCTGCTAAAACAAAAATAGATTGTGGTTATTCGTTAGAACCGTCTCTGCGAGGCGGTTCTAAGGGGTACCTACAATCTATGTTTCAATTTTTCGATGATTAACTTTTCAGTATATTTGAATAGGCATGTTTTCGTAATGAGATGTCTTTCTTCGGTTACCCACCCTTAATTTACAGAACGACACGTCTATCATAGATACAGAACAATGCATCTAACAAAAAGTCTTTTCGGCAGCATTGGATCGAGATACAATCCTTAACAGTGCTGAAAAGCAACAAAACCTGAGCATTTTCAGTGTTTACTTTCAGTTTTAAGAAAACGTAGGTATTTTTAACACCTTATACATACGCAAGACATTTGTTCTTATTATGATCAATTAATTCTCATGTCTAGAACTATATAGGTAGTATAATGAGATGAATCGTTTTACTTTCATAATTGATTTAACATGATTTTTTATAACGAGTGCATGGTAAAGGCACTGATCAACAGCCGGAAGCAGTTATCAAGACCTAATGGGGCCCTCCCTAACTAAATATATAGATTCAAGTTTCATAAAATTAATCTTAAAGCCAGAATTGTGTAATACTACTAAAACTTAATTTATTATGTGAAATGAATAAATTATCGACAAACTCGAAACTGACCAACATCCTTAAACGGAATATGATTATATCAGAAATACAACGCGCCAAATTTCCATTGTGATTCGATTTACTAATGTGATGACATCAATTTGTGGAATGCAACTTTTGGCGTTTATTGAATACAACCTAGGCAACATTATCTGTCAGAACACTGGCCCTAAGAGTAGGATCCACAATCGCTCTCACTTGGTATCACATGGTCGCATGTATTCAGAATTCAGATCAAGTAAGTTTCAGAGAGCTTTCCTTGTGATCTATCATAATTAAGACCTAAAATGTTGTTCGTGAGCTTCGCTCTCGATTAGTTACAGCACCATCTTGATTTATTCGGTCGGTATCTTCCTATCCAAGCCCCATCTCCCTCCCCCCTCCACATCACAAACGCACTTGCATTAGATCTGACAAGATTAGATTCTGATGCAATATATGAAATGTCAAGAACAGAACTGTACCAACTCAAGTGAGCTGGTCGCATGCAGATTTTTATTATTAACTTCCTCAGCAGTACTAAACCATGTTTGAAAGAAAAGTAAACATCCCTAGCCCAGCAAACTCGCCAAACAAAGAAGTCATAGACATAAGAAGGGGGCGGTTTCCCAATAGAAAATAACGTTCAAAGATTGTTTTCACAGAAATAAAATGTTTATTTGAGGCAATCATAGTTGCATACCGTGATTTGTTTTTCCTTTCTACTTACATTACTTTAAATAAAGACTCTCATCAAACAGCACAGCTGCACATACTAGATTGTCTCTGCTTCATTATGTTCATAAAACTGCAATGTCAAATGGTTGGTTTGAGTGATGTATATTAAGATAAATCTGCCGGCTATCCATACCTGGTTGTGAAATTGTGTGCCTTGTATGCCCTAATATGTGAAAAAACTTGCACATTAAACAATTGCCTCACAAAATCTAATAAAAAGTTAATTTAAATGCATACATAATTCATACTGAGACGAATAAATACATTTTAAAGTAGGAGAACCTTACCTTCCAACGCACAAACGGCGAGAACATCTTTTGTCCATTTACCGAATACATAAAATGCTGACGAACTTTTGTTTTACGATGCTTCATCTAGGGCAGTCAGAAAATAAAATTTTCAAACGAATAGACACATTTTGGTTACACAGTAGGCACTCAAACTGCTCTGCACAACGTACAATAGTCGTACAATGACTTAGCTGTCTCCCTCGCAGGTGCACATATATAGGATACAAACTGGTATCAGTTCATTATATACATAAACGGACACTGCGTTTTTCATTTGTGTATCAGTTTGGGTACCCATAGACATAAATACAGAGTTTTCATTTGAAAACTTTTAGAAATTTTATTTTTCGACTTTCACTAAGCATTGTAAAACAAAATGACATTTTTTTTATATAAAATGTTTATATGCTTTTTAAATTTTAATTTAAATTTGTAATTTTGTTGACGTATCATACGAAGTACTCGTGGCAAATTTCACAACAGGCACCACATAGATTATTCTTAATCGCCTCTTTGTTTTCCAGTCTCAAAAATTCACCTTGTCATTTTATTGATCCGTCAAATAAACTTCATTTCTTTAAAACTTTCTAGAATAGAAATTCATCCACAAGCATGTTTGATCTGTCCAAAATGATTGATGATATCTTGAAAGTGGTCGTTAAATCTTCCAACCTGTAAAATAAAAAAGAAATACAGTAGCAAGTTAAAGTAATCTTAGGAACAACCCTCGTACATAAGCAATAAAATAATTTCAATCCACACATGGGACCTTATAGCTGGCGAGAATTTTTGCATTTTTTTTGTAATAATGTACGGTACCTTTTCTGCATTTTCTACTTACAACTTTAAAATTATTTAATACTCTTATGCTGTCAGAAATGGGATTTAGCAAGATCGATACTCACCATAAATAATTCCTACTGAAAACTACGGCTGAGGGGCAACCGATAACGATCTTTAGTGACCTCAGTCGATTTATTTCGGTAAGTGTATTCTATTTTATTTTATTATAATTTATAATTTGTTGCTTTTCAGCAAATATTCCCAAGTGTTTGATTCGCATATCGAGACGGTTATAGATAAAAACCTTCAAATTATGCCCGTGCAGAAGCTAATGTTGAGTGCAGCTTGAAACGATTCCAAATACATCATATGGTTATTATCGGGGCACTGAGCAGACTGCGCTGACAGTGGTGTAATCTGAGTAGAATTTGGTCGCGCAGGTTATTGTTATTGTCGGGAGCGCTGAGCAGACTGCGCTCGCAGTGGTGTGATCTGATTTAGGGTCTCTCGCCACTGTATGCGTTGGTTGTTGATATTGTCCGGAGCGCTGGGCCACTGTATGCGCAGGGTGTTGTTTTTGAGAAAATAAGCGGAGATGTTTTATACTTGCTGTTTGATACTTGCTGATATTTTATATTCCGCGAGGAATAGAGTCAGTAATATAATATATTAAGTTAAGAGAGCGCGCGCGCACACACACACACACACACACACACACACACACACACACACACACACACACACACACACACACACACACACACACACACACACACACACACACACACACACACACACACACACACACACACACACACACACACACACACACACACACACACACACACACACACACACACACACACACACACACACACACACACACACACACACACACACACACACACACACACACACACACACGCATATACATAAATGTCGTTCGTCTGCCATAACTGACAATGACCAATTCTAATCAGCTGTGTGAAATGTTATTATTTGTATGTTCTAAGATGGCTGATGAGACTAACCTTAGCTCTTAACTGCCTGTTGCAGATAGAACAATAGAGGTCTTAGGAAGAAAGTTCTGTTGGTGACTCTGGCTTTCCGTTGTGCACATTTCTACTCGGGTTTGCTGATTCTTTTTGCTTCGTATTCACCAGCACCCCTTCTTATGAGGCCTCGCCACTTTGTTCAAATCCTGTGCAATCTGTTCCTATGACTCTAAAGTGAGGCTTGGGGATGTCCTTGTAACGTTTCTTCTGACCACCATGGGAGCGTTTTCCAACTTGTAGTTCTCCATAGAGGAGTTCATCAGGCATTCTGGTAAATATGGCCTGTGTATCTTAACTGTGCCAATTTCAGGACAGTATGTACAGTATGTATCCTTGACCTTTTCAGGACTTCTGTGTCTGGAACCTTGTTTTGCCATTTGATCTTTAGAAGATTTTAAGACAACTTGTATGGAAGATGTTTAAAGTCTTTTGGCATGCCGTTGGTAAACTGTCCATTTTTTCGCATGCACACCGACCTGTACACTTTCAGCTTTGTGTCGTCCGATTCCACTTCGGTCCCAAACACTCCATATAGTCGGTCAGTTGTTGCACTAGCTTTGGCAATTGACTTCATTATCTATGTGCACGATTGCAAGTAGTAGATGAGTTCATCTACCTTGAAAGCACATTGTCTAATGTGCTTTCAAGGTAGATGAACTCATCTACTACTTGCAATCGTTGACATTTCACTGTGTTGTAAGGCTTTCTAGGTGCTGGCTGATATACTACCTCAGTCTTTTTTATGCTGATTGTGAGATCACAGATGTCGCATAAATCGAATATTTGTTCCAAAACTTTTTGCATTTTCTCTTCTGCCATATCATTAGCATCTAGCACATCTGTCTGCACCTTAGATTTAGCTTGCAACCGTCTTAAGTTGAAAAGTTTCCCATCAAAGCGGTACCTACCATTGTGTAAGCATGGCAAGAAACATCATGCTGAACACTGTTAAAGCTGGTACACAGCCTTGCTTAACATTTGTCACAGGGAATGGATCTAAAAACTCGCCATCATTTTGGACCCATTGCAAGCATACCGTCGTGGAACTGCCGCACCATTGCTTTGAATTTGGCATACATCCAAACTTTGCCATCATTTTCCAAAGTCCCTCACGACTGATTTGTGTCAAATGCTTTGGTAAGGTCGACAAAGTTCATGCAGAAACATTTTGTTTCTGGCATTTCTCTTGAAGCTGTGTTGCTGTGAAGATCATGTTAATTGTTCCTCTGTCCTTCCTGAACCCACACTGGCTTCCTGGTAGAAGCCTGACTGTTCAAGGTGTTCATTCAATCGATTCAGTAGGACCCTAGCAAGGATCTTCCCAGTAATTGACAATGCCTCGATGATTGTCACAGACTTGAGGATTCCCTTTCCTTTTGAATAGATGGACAATTGTTTCATCCTTGAATTTTTGAGGGAGGGCTTCTTTTCTCCGCATAATGTGAAAGAACTGTCAGTTTCTCTGCAACTGGAGGACTCCCTGCAGTGCATATTTCTGCAGGTATTGCATCTGATCCTGGAACCTTGCCAGATAACAGGAGTTTTATTCCTTTCACTGTTTCAGAGAGCACATCAAGCAACGGATTACATTCTACCTGTAGAAGTCTGTTGATAGCTTCATCATTGATAGATGATAGATAGATGATTAAGGACACCATTAAAGTATTCAGCCCATCTTTTCAAGATAGCTTCTTTGTCAGTCAGAAGACTAGTTCCAATTGCACTAAGAAATTGGGTGGTTCTTGAGCTCTGGGGACCATATACCGTCTTGAGTGCATCAAAGAACTTCATATCCTTTCTGTCTGCAGAGGATTAGATTTCATCAGCCTTTTTGCCCAGCCAGGAAACTTGCAATATCTCTGAACCTAGTCTGTACATATGTTTGAATAGGCAGTCTTACAAGATACTGAGCTGATAGCCTTGTGTTTTTGGTGTTTCTCTTCTAAGAGTTCCTGGATTTCTTTGTCATTCTCATCAAGCCAAAATTTGTGTTTGCGAGATACTGGTCCTATGGCATCTATTGCTTAGGAGTCAAAGGTGTCTCTGAAGATATCCAGCTCTCGTCTACATCTTTTGAACTGCTGCAGATATCACTGACGAATGCTCGCCTCTTGCTGTCTTGTTTCAGCTTAGAGACATCCAATCTCTTTGGCACCTTGTTACCGTGTAGTCATCGTACAGGCTGAATGCGCAGGTTGAGTTTGCTGAGTTTTTTATTTGGAGTTCCAACTCCTTGATGGATTGCCGACCAGGGCTTGAGGGCTCCATCTACCCTAGATATTACTAGGGTAGATTCAGTTAACTGCTAATATAAAAGCAGTAACTTAAATGTCTTATGTAGCACATACATACATACATACATACGTACGTACGTACGTACGTACGTACGTACGTACGTACATACATACATACGTACATACATACATACATACATACATACATACATACATACATACATACATACATACATACATACATACATACATACATACATTCATACATACATACATTCATACATACATACACCAACACATACACATATATAATTAAAGGTAATTAATGACATATGCATTTGCACAGTCTACAATTAAACTATGAACAAATGAACGCGTATGCGCTTGTTTGAAATCATACAGCCATAAATTGATTAATTCAGTTTCGCGCAATCTACCTAGGAAATGTTTTCAGTGTAAAATGTGTTGAATAGTGTGTTGAATAGTTCTCTCCCTTAGACTTCTTATCAAACCCTATTGAAGCAATCTTTCAATTGGCCCGTAGGCAGCAAAGTATAGTGTTTTCATATCATTCGTCGTATTCAGGCACTATAAAAATCTTAATGAAAGAGAACACAAAAATTAATGTAATTATGTTGTTGAAGAAATGAAGCTTGCGTTTGACGTCAAGCGACGCTGTCGATAGTTAGTGGATTGTTCACTGTCGAGGGCGCTGATGTCAGCAACCAAGAGGTCGGTCACGGGAAGTCATATCGACGTGACAATCATGACGTCGATGACTCAGCTGCAACGACAATGACGCCACTTACAATATTTGGTAGCATGCGGCGTCATTATAGTCTAGAGTCGAATAGTAGCCAGCTTCTTCTTTAGGTTGTTAACTAATTGATTAAGTCAAGCCAGTTTTACCAGTATAGTTTTTGACTGTGTTGTGATTGTTGTCGAGGCCGACGCGAAGAGAATAAAAGGGAGTCACCCTCGTTCCTTCCGTACTGCTTTTGATCGTAATGTTACAGCAGTGCCTTAGATGAGGAACACCAACTCACAGGCTTCAGCAGACTTGCCATCAGGACTTGATTCTTCTGCATTTCTTGCTATGTAGCATATAATGGTTTACAAATATAAGTTGGCCGGTCCGGGGTAGGGAGGGGGCACGGAGACTACTCTGGTGTCTTAAATGTACAGAAAACTATAATCCTTAAAGATAAGAGTGCACATAAGGCAAATTTAGAAACATACATAACACAATGAAATTCAATATATATTACAACAATTCAGCGAATTTAGCACTTTTTGAACTACTCTTATGTTGAAAACAAAATCATTGAACCATGAAATTTAGGTCACATTTAGATATATTTTTATGTTCATTGTCGTGTCAAATGGAATTTATATTCCAGGTATGACATTTCTCCATCAAAAAGTATTCAAGATATGTCAAAAAACACGAAACCATGAAATAAACGTTAAACTGACCTAAATATATTTTAAGGTCAATCGTCGAGTCACATGGTACATATTTAAGGTAAGTCATTTCTCCGAAATCACTGAAATGTAGGTAATACTGACCTAACTGTACTTTTATGACAATTCATTGTGTCAGATGGAACTTATAATCCAGGTATGACGTTTCTTTATCAAACAGTTTTTTTTTTTGCATCCATTTCAAAAGGTAGAAATTATGTGTCTAGCAAGACTTTTAAATCAGAGTGTTTTCTACATAATTTCTATTAGCCAACTCATTTATCTATATTCCTTGCATTTATCACTTTTTTTGCCTGGCAAGAAATAGAAAAAATACACTTGGCCTACTTAAACACACACACACACACACACACGCAAGCACGCACGCACACCACACACACACACACACAACTGAAGCATGCATATTACATGCATATAACCAAAAATACCATGATTTCTACCAGATATAAAACTGGTATTTTCCTTGTTTTCTAAGAAATGTTTCCTCTTAGCCGGGGAAATAAATCTCTTTAACCGGAACTACATTTTTTGTAACATATGAACAGCCTAGATTTTGACCCTGCTGTCAATATCATTTAGGATAAAAACAAAAGCTGTCCTAAATATTTTATTTATTACTACGCTGATCCAAAATAGAAGTGACAGCGTAAACAAACTGGCAGACTAGACTTGCCACAAAAGCCTCTTAAATGGTATACTCTATTGCGGCGAAATGCATGTAATATACAGTTTATTCATTTCTCCTATTTTAAATATGGGATTTATAAACCTCTGGAGGTAAAAAAATCCGATAAAGAAACTCGTGCTTCGCACTCGTTTCTTTATCGGATTTTTTTTTACCGCCCTTATTTTACAATTCCAATATTTAAAATAGGAGAATGAATAAACTCTATGTATTGAATTGTCATTAAAAGACAAATTTATGTATCCGTTTGGGAAATATTATATATATGAACAATTAAAAATCAAAATACGGCCTTAATGTATGGAAGACGACTGGAGATACGGAAAACACCAAGTGAACCTCGGGATAATAGAATCTTATCTTGTGAAATCCGGCGTTTTGAGTCTTAACAACGAAAATGAGCAGATTAAGAAAGTAACAAAATGTATTAACTAACAATTCTAAGGCTTTGGGTCTAACGTTTTACGCGCTTTATGTGTTTACCCTTTTTCGGGTGTCTTTTTCTTCGTCTTGTTGGTAGTCTGCTGTCTCATCGCAATCACCGCTTAAAAAGTAGAGGAAGCTGGTTGTTTTACCGTTACTATATGTTTTTATTTCTCATGTCATTTTATCGTTAATATGTGTTTGTTTCTCTAATATTCCTTTCGATCCATTGGGATCGGTTTTTATTTTTGTTGCTTTTGGGGTCTTTCACATACAAAGCTTCCAGCTGGCTATCAATTAATACAATATGGGCTCACGTTACAAATGCACCAGAGGTTATTAGCTATTTTTGGCTGAAATACTTGTGGATGCACACATCTCCGGATAATATAGAAGCTGGAAAATTGAAACGCTGTATTATCACAACCACAATTGGCGAAGAAAACTTTCAAATTCTAGCAAATATTATTGTAAAAGTTATTCCTGCACCCTGAGCATCGTCTACTGATGATTCGCACTATATAACTACCTAAGAACAGAAGACAGGATTTGTAATGTACACACTACTGGCAAACAGAAAGTCGAACATATAATCTTAGATACATGAACAAACTACGAAGACACACAATCGGACCAGAAATCGCTCACCTGGATAGACTGATCATAATATGTTACATATACTACAGCTCAACTCATTGTGTAATAGATGAATGATAAAAATAAAATTGAAATGCCTGGTATAAAGCAGATCCACATATTAAAGCAATATATTAAAGGTAAAGAGTCTTACCAGCGAAAGGGACATTGATATACATGGTCCCCATGGCTTAGTGGGTAAGGCTGTTGTTGTCCCTTTAATCATTAGATTCTCACGCTATGGGTACGAGCTTCGCTCGGTTCACATGTGAGACGCCTAGTTCTGCAACGGATTCTCCGCGTACCCCAGTTTCCGTCCGCCATTGATTTACGATCTACTTGAAATAAGGGAAATAATCTTGAAAAGGCCGTAACACCAACCGCCCCCCACCCCCGCCCCCCCACATATATATATATATCATTGGGCATATAAGTGACCTTGGAAACAGGAAGTCAAAGAAAAATATCTTCAACCTCATATGGAACAATGGTGGCATTAAATAGAAGTGAAAGTCATGAACAGGAATCGATATTCCTGTAGACTTGTATCATATCTTATTTGGAAAGAACCCGATAAAAATGCAAGAGTTGTGTACCCAGTTTCATAGTCATTATTCGATATAAAAAGATTTGGTACAACATAAATGTTATACAACTGACTTGCATGATGGTAACCCAATTGCAGTTGATAATTTACTTCTCTTTTGCCCACCGGCGGGTCGGACATCAGATTCTATAACGGCTGCAGCTTACAGACTTACTTTTTAGGTAATGTCTGTTGGTGCCTGATGCTGTTTCTCTAGTTGCGCCAACGTCTTCCAACTGTAGGTTTTCTTTTGCTCCAGCATTTCAGTTATTTCATGGTTTCATGTCTTCGTCGCTGTTTCATTTCTGTATTTGATTTTTTTTTGTTGGCGGAGATGTTGCACTGATGAGTTAGAAACCCCTCATATTTGTCCAAACCACGATAAAAATATACCTCGACGTCGCCCCAACGCTTCCTGCCAAGTTTCAGCATAATCTGACCAACCTTACGGGAGGAAATGTCGTTTGAAGATTTTGAAAATGGCCACCGTGACGGCCATTTTCGATATCGGAACGGAACGACTTTCAGTTCTGAATCTCAATGTCACCCCGAAGCAGCCATCAACTTTCAGTTCAATCTGTTGTACAGTGTTAGGAAAACAATGTCGTTTGAAGAATTTCAAGATGGCTGCCATGGCGGCCATCTTAGATATCAGAATCTACATGTCGCCTGAATGCCTCCCACCAAGTTTCAGCTCAATCTGACAAACTGTGAAAAATTTACGACAGACGGACGAACAGACAGACAACGGACAGCAAATCACGGCACAAGCTGACCGAAGCTCAAGGTGAGCAAATTATACAGTTAATAACGATAGCCTTCATGGGCATGAGTACTGAACGTTAGCTTCCACGGACATGAGTTTTACATGTTAGCTTCCACGGACATGGGTTCCACTTACAAAGTACATGCACTATTACTGCTTGTTATATATATTTATCTGCCATTTTACGTGTAAAATTATTTATTGCAGCCATGGAATATCAACCGGCGATGTGTCGCTTTTGCGGTAAGGTGTTACGGTGTCGTTCCGGTCTAAGTGACCATGACAGGAGTCACGGCGAGAAATCTCCATACAGCTGCTGTGGGAAGTTATTCTTTAGCAGATCAAACCTGCAAAGTACATGACTTTTGATAGAATTGGATGTATCGTTTTGATACATGTAACAAACATCGGATTTGCTGTTCAACAAAAGGAAAAAAGTATAAATTTATGTAATGCGACATCTTTTCTTATCACTTCTCTATGGAAGGTCAAATGGTTTTTTCTCTCGGTACCACGGTCCACGTCATTAACGATCGGCTGGAAATAAATGAAAGGGCCATAAAAGAAAACAATTCTCTAAATGAGCCAGGTTTGCATGAGCACAACAAGTACCTAGGGTATCTATACTCCTTAACAAGCAAACTCTTGTTATCATC
>OZ024830.1:66409689-66417658 GCA_964016985.1 Anodontia alba | reverse complement strand
GTTTATAGGATGTTTATTGCACCGACTTATTCATTTTATTATTCATGCCATCTCATATTACATAGTTGATAACATAGAAAGGTGATGATCTATGTATGTGTGTGTGTTTTTTTTTTTTTTTTTTTTTTTTTTTTTTTATACTCTTTGCATTTAATAACCAGTTCATATATGCCTCACTTGCATTTAAGCCCCATAATTGGGGAATATATATGCTCCAGCATATAAAAGTATTTCAAGGTAAATAAAAAAATCCTTTTTGCTTTTTATTTATAAAATATTCTACATATTCCTATATCTGTAGCTATTGTGAGAACACTTTAGGGTCTCAAGAGCGAGTTCGAATTAACCATAATAAACAAGCCATCTGTGGTCGAGCCATTGAGTTTTTACTGTACATAAAACAACGTTAATATGTTGTTTATTACACTGACTTGTTCACTTTTTGCTTCGTGCCATCTCATATTACATATTTGATAACATAGAAGTTTTACTTTTGTCCCTTTTATATCTAGTTCATATATGCTTCACAAGCAGTCAAGCCCTATGGTTGGTGTATATATGCCCCACAATATAATGGGTATTTTCAAGATAAATCAAGAAAAAAAAACTCCATAAATTATCCTACATATTCCGATATCTCTATTGATTGGAAGAACTTCTAATGACTCAAGAGCGAGTTCGAATTAACCATGGTAAATGAGCCATCGGTTGTCGAGCCTTTTTCCTTTTATTTCGAGCCTTTTTCCTTTTATTTATAAAATATTCTACATATTCCTATATCTGTAGCTATTGGAAGAACTCCTTAGGGACTCAAGAGCAAATTCAAATTAACCATGGTAAACGAGCCATCGGTTGTCGAGCCATTGAGCTTTTATTGTATAAAAAAAACGTAAATAGGTTGTTTATTACACCGACTTGTTCACTTTATGCTTCGTGCCATCTCAGGTTACATATTTGATAACATAGAAGTTTTACTCTTGTGCCTTTCATATCTAGTTCATATATGCCTCACAAGCAGTCAAGCCCTATGGTTGGCATATATATGCCCCAAAATATAATGCGTATGTTCAAGATACATCAAGAAAAAAAATCCATAAATTATCCTACATATTCCGATATCTCTATTTAATGGAAGAACTCCTTAGGGACTCAAGAGCGAGTTCGAATTAACCATGGTAAATGAGCCATCGGTTGTCGAGCCATTGAGCTTTTACTGTATATAAAACAACGTTAATAAGATGTTTATTACTCAGACTTGTACTGTTTATGCTTCGGGCCATCTTATATTACATATTTGATAGCTAAAATGGATGGTGATCTATGTGTTTTTATTTTAATTAAATTTTCCACACTTTTTGCATTTCATAAACAGTCAATATATGACTCACAAGCATTCATGACTTATATTTTGTGTATTTTTGCCCCACAATATCATGATGTGTTTTCAAAATAAATCAAGAAAAACGCCCATAAATTATCCTACATATTCCGATATCTATAGCTTTTAGATGAAACTTTTTAAGGTTTCAAGATCGTTCGAATTAACCATGGTAAACGAGCCATCGGTAGTCGAGCTATTGAAGTTTACTGTATATAAAACAACTAAAACAACGTAAATAGATTGTTTGTTACACGGACTTGTTCGCCGGCCTCGGTAGCTCAGTTGGATGCGCCGTCCGACTGGAAACCAGGAGGTCGCGGGTTCAACCCCCGCCTAGGTCGGCAACATTCTTTTGTGGAGATTGATCATGAAATATTTTCTACGCTCATTCTCTCCCTTCCGCTGATTCAACAAGGGCAGTTGTCAGTTTCTGGCGAAAGAATGTGCACAATACTGGTTAACCGCTTCGAGGACTAAGCCTGCCCAGTAAACGTGTGGTTAGGTAAACTGACCGCGCTCGACATGACCCCTTTGGGCTGACTGGGCCGTAAAACTTCAACACAAACACGGACTTTTTCACTTTATGCTTAGTGCCATCCCATATTATTGATTTGACAGCTTAGAATAGTGGTTATCTATGTTTTCTCTTTTTTTTTTTTTTTTTTTTTTTTTTAAGTTTTCAAACTATTTTGCATTTCACAATTAATTCATATATGCCTCACAAGCATTCAAGCCCTACAGTTAGTTTATAAATGCCTCACAATATAATACATATTTTCAAGATAAATCAAGAAAACCTCTACTGACATCTGTAGCTATTTGAAGAGTTCTTTAGGAACTCCTGAGCGAGTTTGAATTAAACATGTAAACGAGCCATCGTTCGAAGTTTATTGTATATGAAAAAGTTAACAGGAAGTTTATCACACCAACTTGTTCAATTGATGCTTCGTTACAGCTTACATTTCATATTAGACATTATAGAAGGGTTTGTTTAAAGTCTTGCCTTATGTTATTTGTTCTTGTGTTCTTCAGTCATTTTAGCATTGCGATTACCTCACTTAGGGAAGGAAAAGCTAATCTTAGTGCTTTTCAGGTGAGCTATTGTGATCACTTTTCGTCCGTCGTCCGTCCGTGCGTCCGTCCGTTATCATTTTCAAACGACTTCTCCTCTGAAGCCGCTGAGCCAATTTTGCTAAAATTTCATATGGAGCCTCCTTAGGGTTGGGGAACGAAAAATTGATAAAATGGTCGCGGTCTGTTGACCAAGATGGCCGCCATGCCCATATATAGTAAAAACCTTTAAAAATCTTCTTCTCCAGAACCGAGAACACCTTGGGGCTGAACCTTTGCAGGAATCATCGGGGACGGGAGGTCTACCAACATTGCTAAAAGAATTGTCGTACGTTGACGTTTGACCTTTTTACGGCACGGACAAGTTTGCTTCCCTATGCATGTGTATGGGAAAAACCTTTAAAAATCTTCTTCTCCAAAACCGAGCGTGTCTTATGGCTAAATCTTTGCATATATCATTGGGAATAGGAGGGCTACCAAAATTGCTAAAATAATTGTTGTACATTGACATTTGACCTTTTTACGGTAAGTTCAATTTTGCTTCCTTATGCATATGTACGGAAAAATGTTCAGAATTTCAAACAACTTCACCTCTGGAGCCTCTGGGCCAATTTTGCTCAAATTTCATAAGGTGCCTCCTGAGGTAGGGGGAATGAAAGATTGCTAAATTGGTCACGGTTCGCGATGATAAGATGGCCGCCATGCCCATATATGGTAAAAAACCTTTAAAAATCTTCTTCTCTAGAACCGAGGATGCTTTGGGGCTGAATCTTTGCATAAATCATCAAGGACAGGGGTCTACCAGAATTGCTAAAATAAAGGTAGTACATTGACATTTGACCTTTTTATGGCAAGGTCAATTTTGCTTCCCTATGCATTTGTACGGGGAAAAAACATTTGAAAATCTTATTTTCTAAAAAAAGATAAGAGAAAAGTCCAGGGAGTGCCACAATCACAAACCGCAGCCCTTCCCAGACCCCAAGAGGAAGAGGAAACCGACAAATCCAAACAAGCACAGACCAAACTAACGTATGAAAAGCACTAAGATTAACTCTCTCTTCCCCAAGCGAGGTAATCGCAATACTAAAAGGACTGAAAATCACAAGAACAAAATAACACACGCAAAGACACGCCTCGTAGAATAAACCACAAGGCAACAAAGAGTAAGACTAACACCGGGACCACCGCCTTAGAACGGTCAGTAGAGCAAACCACCGGGGGGTTTAAAGCACTTTTACAGCTAGCTAACTTCACCCTAGGTCCCGATGCTACTCTTAATACAGAAACACATAAAAATTCGGTTCGCATAAAGGCTCCCAACTCAGTCAATGCATAAAAGCGAAAACATAAAGATCAAATTAATCGCTATAATAAACAAAGACGAGTACTCATGGCTAATTCAACTGTATGCCAGAGTATATGGAAACCAATAGCTGAACCTAAAACCGAGGATGGCTTGTGGCTGAATCTGTGCATATATCATCTGGAACAGGCGGTCTACCAAATTTGCTAAATTAATTGTCATACATTGACATTTAACTTTTTTACAGCGAGGTCAAGTTTACTTCTGTATGCATTTGTATGGGGCCCATACATTTGTATGGAAAAAAATGTTGATAATTTCAAATGGCTTTTCCTCTGAAACCTCCGGGCCAGTGTTGCTCAAATTTCATGCGGAGCCTCCTTGGGCAGGAGAATTAAAGATTGCTAAAATGGGCATGGTCCACTAATCAAAATGGCTACTATGCCCACATATGGTAAAAACCTTTAAAAATCTTCTTCTCCATAACCAAACAATCCATGGGCCCTAATCTTTGCACAAATTATAGGAGGCAGGATATCTACCAAAATTGCTAAAATAATGGTTCTATGTTGACGTTTGACCTTTTTACCTCCAAGGTCAAATTTGCTTCCCCATTTGTATGGGCCATATACATTTATATTGAAAGTATCGAAGTGACTTGTAGATCAACAGCAGTTAAAATTGTTCTGATTGGAAATCTAAGAAGGCCATCTGGTTTATATTTATTATATTTCCCTACCTCTGTGCTGTTTACATGTATAAAATCATGATTCTTCAGAAACCACTTAGCCAATTTCCACCAAATTTCACATTGATCCTTCTGTTGAAATGTGATTGATAGTTTATTCAAATGATCATGCTCTATTGACTGTCAAGCCCATATATTCTTCTTCAAAACTAAGAACTGCTCAAATGATATTTCATTAGTTGGGATGATAGGATTGGAAAAATGTTGCATAACATCTACATGTCTGCAGTGGCTATGTCACTCAGGTGAGCGAACCGTGGCCCATGGGCCTCTTGTTTCGATTTGCACTTGTTTGGTTTTGTCTGTTTTCTCTTCCTGTTGGTGTCTGGGAAGGGCCGTTGTTTATGATTGTGGCACTCCCTGGACTTTTTTTATCTTACCTTTTTTGTAATCTATGGCGAGTTTTAAATTTTCACACTCTTTTGCCTTTCATAATTAGTAAATATATGCCCCGCAAACATTCAAGCACTATGGTTGGTGTATAAATGCCTCACAATATAATGGCTATGGTCTAATCTGCTTTAATTTCTATTTTGTTCTGTATTGTGGATTCATACATGTATGTGTTGAGTGATATGATATGTATTTAGATCGCGTATGCCTTCATTTTGATAAGGCCTTAAATGTCTGCACTACTTATAAAAGATATCGCATCATTTTCTACTGTACTAATATTCATTTTTATATACAAAAATACCGCATTCTTATTCCCTGTAAGTTTTGTAAATAGAAAAGAAGGCAATGTTCAGGAATCAATACAGTTACCTAGCACCTTCCGTTCCAAGACACCAGAGGGAAAGGAAGACGCACTTAAAGTAACGGCACCAGAATCAAAACATTATATGCAGAAAGACAAAAAGGACAGTTTCTTCCCCAAAAATAGCCAAACAGCTATCAATAAATAAATAAATAAATAAAAATAAAAAAAGAAAAATAAAAAAAAGTAAATAAAATAAGATAAAATAAAAAATAAATAAACAAATAAAAATATCAAGACATACATGTAAATAAAAGCCAAAAACTGTTTTCCTTTTAAACACAGAAACACACAAGGCCACGAATATCGGAGACTCGGTTTGATTGAGTCTCTTCATATGAAACACTATACAACAATGACATGGCAAACCACAGCAGAAGCACTCCCTCGGAACGATCAGTAAAAGTGTACTATTGTGTGTGTGTGTGTGGGGGGGGGGCGGGCGGGGTCCGGAAGGGCGGCTTAATTCGATTTTAAATGGCCACAACTCTCGTTCTTAGTTCTGCCGTGGTATACACAAGGCATTTGATCGGTCCGCGAGAAGGGTTCCTAACATTTTCGAGAATATAAAAATCAAACAAATTCAGAGATAAAACAACTATGAGGGCTCGACAAGAAATAACCTGGCTTGCATGCCGCACACACATTCATCCCTACAGTTGGCTTATAAATTTCCCCCCAAAATATTCCCTAGAATACCATATATATAATGCCTTAAGCCAATATTCTTTGTAGCTTAATTATAGGTGAGACCTGCGGCAAAACTAATCTTCCATGTCTTGTTTTTACAATGCACTCGTGTCACTTGCAGTTGCCTTTTTTGTTGCTTTGGATGTTGGTGACTTTTATAGGTTTTTCTTAGTTACTTTTTCTCATTCATTTCTAATCATAGCAATTATAACTATACCTTCGGGTCACTATTAAAGGGGTTGACAAACAACATGTTTCATTTGTGGCTTCTGCAGCAATTCATATGCGTGTGTATTTGACCCTTTTGAGACAAAATCAAGATCACTCTCACCGGTAGAACAAGACATATCCTCATCATGGTTATCCACAGCTTCTCTCCAAAGGTTTTGGCTGCATGGCCCTTAAAAAGATGAAAATAAGATCAATGCATATTGATTTCATTTTTATAAATATCAAATTTAAACTAAATTATCTGACTTACTTTAAATTCTCAAAGTAATCTTTTTCAAGTAGGACATTACAGAATAAAGCGAAGAGATACTCTGCGGTATCATCTTGTTCTATGATCCATATTCAGGAATGTAAATGTTGCCCTTGCTTTTTTATTTATTATTTATAATTATGCAGGTATTACACTCAACTCATCATAATATCCATCTGCTTCATAATAACCTAAAGCCAGCATTTGAAATATATTGACATATGCGATGAATATCAAATATTATAATACCTAATATATAATACTTAATATATAATTTTATCAAAATTATTGTCAGAAGTCACGCTTGTTGTTGGGGCCTCAAAATAGAAGTGAAGGCAAAGATAAAAAAACTGATACAATTACCTTGCACCTCCATCCAGGATACAAAAGAGAAAGAAGCAAAAACATAAGAACGGCGCCGTAACTAAAACATTGCAAGCAACTAGAAACTCAAAATGACAGTTCCTTCCTCAAATATGGCCAAGTGGCTATCCAAAAAGAATGGTTTTACCAGTACATACATGCAAAGACAAACAATGACATAATAAACTGCAACAGAAGCAATGCGCTGGATCGGTCAGTAAAATAATAAATGTGGCAGTTTAATCGGTGGGGCTCAACTCTTATTCAACCAATTAATGCATGATTGCTTTAGTGTGTATGTTACTGTTCTGAGGTATTGTCAGACGTCAGACTTCTTGCTGAGTCCTCAACCTTTCACTATGATTGACTTAATAAATACATAGTTGCTTTACTATGTATTTTGCTGTCCTGGGGTATTATTTCTCTTCCATGCGGATCAATTAATCATTGTTATTTCAAAGAAATCTGCTTACTCTTGCTCGCAAAGTTTTGACGTTCGTAAACGACAGTCCCAAGATTGTCCTATCTTTTAAGTGTCTTATGTTTTGATGATCGTTGTCTTTTGAGCAAGTGATAATGCATTTTCGCATGCGCCTTTATGAAACCAGTCTGACAACAGTGGTTACTCAACAATCATAAACTAGAGCTTATCTATTTCGATTCTAACACCCTAAAATCGACAATATTTTTGTTGTTCAAATTCTTCCAATTGTCAGAAAAAAATCCCACCAACATTATTAACTGTATCATACAATTAATTGTCTTGGTGCGAGAAAATATGTGTCATCTAACGTCATAGAATCTTCGAGTGACATCATAAAACGGTCAAAGAAATAAGACAAAACACAGATTTATTAACGTTTCGACCCATGACGTCTTCTTCAGAACTAGACTTCATAATGAAAAATATTAAATTTCACGTCCATTTGTGAAAACGTAACGCGACGTTACGCGGCAAAATACACAACGCTACTTTACAAGAACATTCAAACCCGAGTATATAACAAGAAAGGCACAGATCAGACTGCGTGGCTGCGCATAAAACGGTGGTATTTTGCGTCACGCTATTCTGCTAAGCGATTCGCTAGTTCCTTTCTATTGTCAATATAGGCACGCTGCGTTAGAATATCATTTTTATCATTTTTTGCCTGATTATTACAAGGGTATATTTTCAT